>BHFT01045219.1:0-48594 GCA_004320025.1 Laticauda laticaudata | reverse complement strand
CCCCCCCCCCCAAAAAAAAAGTTTCTCTGGTAAACAAATTCTTAGAGGTACTTGGAATAAATGTACAGAAATCACTAGGGTTATACTTAAGATTAATACAACCCCCACAGATTTGAACTAAGTTATTCTTGAATTTAATTCCATTTTAGTTGTGATGAGAATTCTCTAACTCACATGTTTTGATAGTAACAGAGGGGTCCTACAAATAATTGTATTTATTAATTTAAAATATTTCTGTACTCTTTTGAACAGAAGTGTGCCTCCTGGAAGAACTGCAATCATTCCAACACACATTAACAGCCCAGCACTATAAAATATTTAAACAACAATAACTCTTCACTAGTAGCAATTCTCACACAGTCTTCAATGGTAGCTCCATGCATTGCATTGTTGCAGAAGCTTGGGAAGAGGTTGGACTAGATGTCCTTCCAACTCTGTCATTCTGATATTCAGCCTGTTCAAAAAGGAAATGAAGAATTTCCAGCTAACTTGTTCAGTACCCAAAGTTTCAAAATCTGCATACTCCCAAGCAAGTGACACTGACAGACGTCCATGAGGTCAGTACTAATGAGAAATTGATGAGATGTGCAAGCTAGCTTATTCTGTGGAAGTCTTGTGGGAGAAAAATAAACTCCTGGACAGATGCAGGCATACTTACAAATGGAGGTTGGGCAGAGAAATGACTGCATGGAAGGAGAAGAATAAGGCTGCAATTCTATGACAAAATTGGCATGCTTGGATCCATCTGTTTGAATAGACTTAAATCAGCAAACTACACAGAATTGGGTGGTAGAATCAAAGCAATTGCATTTATTTCTGTAGGACTCCCTGTATTAGATTTTTGTTCAATATTAACTCATCAATATTACTTAGATTAGGCACATAAATCTATGCTTGTCTATACAGAAATAATTTATATCCAATGAAGCTAACCATAGTAGAGGCATATTTAGTATTGTATGGTTATTTGGATTTTCAACCATCAATACACTTTGAGCAACAATTGCTGTTTGAAATCATAAACCTGGGATGCAGCCAAGTACAAAAATCAGTCATTTCCTTGTCCCCCCCCCCCCCCTTCTTTTGCTCCATACCAGGACTAAGCAATCTGATGCTTTCCATATGTTTCAGAGTGCAACTCCCACAATCCTTTGTGTTGGTCATAATAGCTGGAGATGAGGAGAATTGAGGTCCAGGTACAAGATTGCTTTCCCCTAACTTAAACCTTCTAATTTCTTAGAACTTTTCTTTTTTCAATACATATCAATAGGGTGGAGAGGAAAAGATGTTTTATTTATTAATGCAAGTTCCTTCATGATACTTTTCTTTAAATAGCACAGACTGTGTTCACTGGACCATGCTTTAAGGTCAATGTGCATTGAATTGCAGCCTTAGAAGTTTCAAGATGTCTCCCCCTGCATGTCCAAAGATACTGCTGGGTTTCTTAGATATGCACATTCCAATCCAGTGGATGCTAATGTCTTGGGAAAGAGAGCTGGGGGTGGGGCGGAACCTCTGACAATCTGCACAAGCTGGAGATGTTATATGTATATTTCTTTTTTCTTTTTTTTCACTTAACATGAAGTTTCACTTTGATCTGTGCTTCTCACATCGACAAAGGCCTGGGATTTGCATGTTAGCAATGGGGAGAAGAATTTAGATCTTACATGGTAAAATGTGTTACTGTAAATTTGAGAAAATTTCCAAATGTCTGACACAATTCAGGTAAAATAGGCACTCTCTCAGACCACCAGGTCTGTTTTATAGTGCCATAAAGTCATTTTCAGATATAATAATAGACCAGAGAATCTATTATTATTAGTTGTATCAGTAACATTATCATCATTGTTCTGGTTTTGATCTTATTTTTACTTACTGCCTTTCCTCTCAAAGGTATCTTGTTTGAGAACAACACAATAAAATATCCAAGGAAGTGCTTAAGAATCAAAACTATTGAAGAAGCAAAACTATGAATAAGCTAATCATCATAACCTAAAGAATAACAATGACCAGATTTTTTTAAATGCTGTTTTTTAAATAGTGAAAAGAGTAGAAATTTGACTATTTAAAAAAAAATAGTGGAAGGGTATGGTACCTGAAAGGAGACTACTGTCCAAATTTGCATCTCTGCATTGCTTTCTGTCTTCATGTTTATAAGTACCTTTTATTCAATATGGGGCCATCACCATATTAGAACAATACAATGGGACTTGCGATTACAAATTCTGCTCCCTCATCTTTGTGCAGTCCCTGTGCTATCTATCCAGTTCTTATGCACAGAGCAAAGTATTTTAATGATAAGGTTAAGTGAACTGGGATAATATAAAATTCTTGAAGTCCGAGAAAGGAAGGGATCTACATACCTTATTATAATAACTAACCCTGTAGCCTGATGTTCTAAGATACTTAGAATGGGGTGGGGAAACCTGTAATCTATCAGAAATTGTTGAACTACAAATCACGGAAATTTTAGATAGCTTGTCCAATGATGAGGGATGCTGGGACTTGCAATGGGATTACAGGGAATTCCATGCATTGGCCAAGAGAGGAATGGGAGCAGGGCTATTTTATACTCTAGCAATATTGCTTTATCTACTGAGTAGCATGAAACTAGAACATACCAATAGAAACATAGCACTACCAATCAGATGAAAGAGCCATCTAATTCAGCCTTCTATTTCCACCCATAGAGAAACCAAAGCTTCTGAGAGAGTCTGTGAAGATGTGCACTAAACAGACCTGATAGACAGATCCACTATTCAACATTTTCTCTTTATCTCCTTTAAAGCCATCTAGCCCAATGGTTATCACTACATCTTGATTTGATGATACACTAACATGAAGATCATGCGATGTGAAAACACACACTGAAAGTTTTGGGAGTTGTATAAATATTGTCCAATGCAGCTGATCATGTCTACTATTTCTGTGCTCATACAACACTAGATATTTGTGTGATATAGTAGTTACCAGCCATCCTCAACCATGGAAGTTCACTGGGTAACTTTGCCCTAGTCATTATCTCTCTGCTCAACCCACTCCATAGGAATGTTGTTGTAGAATAAAATTAGGATATAACACAGCTGTATGAGAAAAAAAGGGACATAAATGCAATGATAAATGAACAAATAAAAAGATATCTGGTGACTTTTTTCAGCTTCTGGAGGAAAGATGAGATATTGAATGAATGAATGAATGAATGAATGTATGAATGAATGAATGAACGAACATTGATCAGCCCCTTATTTATAATCATTGACTTAGTGCCTTTGCTTCCCCCATCCATCTTCAGAATGGCATTTTTGGACTAAGATCTTTATTCTGTTTCATTTTATTGTCATTTTTTTCTTTAAAAACCTGCAGTGCTATAACAGGGTGGAATATAGTGCAGATGTCTGCTAAAGCTTCAGTTATAACTGTGGGCCATTGTCCTGCTCTAATAAGTCAGTGGTCCCTTGAATCTAATGATGAAAGCTGGTAGCATTGCAAAGTACAGAAAAAACACTGAGCTCCAGCCCACAATGAATGCCCCGCTGAGAAGACCAAATGCTCCCAACCTTAAGTGGGGAATGAATGTCTTTACTTCTCCCCAGGGTTCAAACAGCCCAGCATTTGGTAAATGTTTAACAAGAAGAATTCACCTTCCCATTTGCTCCTCCCCGCCCCCCGCCCCCGCCTTCTTATAAAGGAAATTAACAAATTTGATTTAAAAAGACACGTTGGATTAACACACCCACCCTAGTAATCCATCAATTAAAACCCTGCCTCCTCTCCCCACTCTAACACCCTACTGCATTTGTGAGATAACACGAGTGCCAATGCAATTAGCCATGTGATTTTATGCTTGCAATTTCTCTTCCATCAGTATGTCCTTTGAAGAAGGATGCTTTCTCATAAGCTTAGCCAGTTTTCTCTCATATTGTTGTGTCTCCAGAAGATTATAGCCCCATTTATTCATGCAACATACTTTAATGAACATTTAGTATTGCTACAAAGCTGCTAATATCTTGTTAATTTGGCAAAGAAAGAGATTGAAAAACTCTCACCTATATTAACTGCTTTTCTCCATGGTGCTTTTGCACATAGCTGCAGCACATGGGCAAAAATCATTGCCACATGAGTAGGACAGTGAGAGTGAGAGGACAACTGACTTTTACCTAGGAAGACTGGGTACAGAAATGATTGCTCATATCATCCGGTTTTCTAGTTCAGCTACATACAGAAGCAGGTTCCTCAATTCAGTTCTTCTCTGAAAGGGATTGGAAATAAATTTGACCCAGAGGTCTGTGAACATCCACTGTTAAATATGACTTTAACATAATGATTCTTGATCCTCATGGTAATCTTGCAGGCCAGTAATAAGTGCATATCCTGACATCATGTTTTAAAATTTTCTCTGGATGCACAGCAAAAATAAAAACTAGAGCCAATTACTTTCCTTTGGACCATGTACTCACATATTGATAAAAACAGAGGTGTGCATAGCTGAATAACATGATGTTATGGAAGAGAAATGAGAATGCATTAACAAAAGAAAAATAAATAAGGCTAGCATAATGAAAAGACATGTAGGAGCTGCCTATTTTGGACCTTCAATTACAAAACAGGTGGCCCTCCAGAATTCTATCTCTGGCCAACAGCAAGGGATGATGAGAGTTATAGCTTAGCCACATTTGGAGACTCACATGTTCCCACAAGGGCAGAAAAAAATTGCAAAAGCAAAATAGAATAATTTTAAGCATGGAAATTCTAAGCAGTTTGTACATTGGGAAAATTGGCTTTCTGTTATGCTAATCTGTAGACTTTTGACGTTGACGTTGAAACATTTCAGCCTGATGATATCCTGATAGCTAGTGGTAGGATTCAATTTTTTTTACTACTAGTTCTGTGAGCATGGCTTGGTGGGCATGGCAGGGGAAGGATACTGCAAAATCTCCATTCTCGCCCCACCCCACCAACCTGCTTTCCAGCTCTGTTCTCCTGTGCGGGACAACAAAAGAAGACCCAGCCAATCAGCTGGGACTTGGGAGGCAGAGAATAGATGAGGGCAGGGCCAGTCAGAGATGGGATTTGCTGGTACTACGAACTACTCAAAATTTCCACTACCAGTTCTCCAGAACTGGTCAGGACCTGCTGATAGCCTATTTCATCAATGATTGTGCAATGAAAAGCAGACTATTCGCATATAACCTTCCATGACCATTAGGATACAAAAAATACAAAAACTTTGCATCCTGGCAAACATGTAGAGTTTCTTCTCTTTCTGAAGACATTGCAAAACTGCCTTATTTTTTAATCAAATATCATAGCAAAGGTTAAAAAAAAGATGCAGAATATTTTTAAATACTAACAGATATTTAACAGATAATCAAGTTGGAAGGGACCTTGTAGGTCAACTAGTCCAACCCCCCACCCAAGCGGGAGACCCTACACCATTTCTGACAAATGGCAGTCCAATCTCTTCTTGAAAGTCTCAATACCTAATTGTCCAGTTGCAAAAACCACTGAACAGCTGATCACACATTTCAATTTTCTCCATTTAAGCACAATACTCACAAAGTCTCTTCCAAACTTTTGGCCTTTTATGGAAGTCTCTGCATACACACATTCTACACTGGCCTATTTGTTTGCTAATATGAGAACAAGTTATGTGACATTTTATAAATTTATTCCAATCATTCTAAAAAGGAAATGTGTTACACTCCTGTCTTAGAAAGAAAAAAGTGAGAGGGAAGCTTCTGTAAATCACACCTCCAGAGACAGACTGTTGGATAGCTAATCAAGCTATATGTGAGAAGAATCACCTTTCAAGTCTGCTTTCTTCTTATTTTCTTTGCTGAACACATTTGAGCCTGGTCAGTATATTGAGTTGGAAGGTAGCCAAGACAAATCTAGGTGGAGCAGGAGATGAAGTTTCATTCAGCAATTTGAGCCAATATAGTAGAATTCCTACAACAGGGTCACAACAATAAGCAGCAAAATAAGTTTATTATTCCCAGTGAGGCATAAATATGGGTGAAATTTCAATAATCATTTCCCCCCCCCCCCNNCCCCCCCCCCCCCGATGAAGGACTCATTCTGTAACCATCAACAGCCAAACACCAATTAGGCCAGACTTTTATGATTTCTCGATTGTAAATTCAATGAAATTATTCATCATAATTGTTTAACAAGTCCTATATACCGTAGAGCTATAACAAGATTTAAGAATGCAGCTGATACCTACATTTTTTTTTATCACGATGGTAAGCAGAAGTCATCATTAAATGCAAGATGAGGAACCTGTGGGGCTTTCTGAATTTCATTCTGGAAGGCTTAATCCCCAAAATTAATGAGAGACTTTTAAGTATTTATTTATTTAATTTATATTGCTGCCTATTCGCCCATGGAGACTCGAGGCAGCTTACACAATGTAAAACCATATTTAAAACAAAAAATAAAAATAAAAACAATAAAAACTAACAAAAAGAATCAAATAAATTAGTAAAGTACAATAGAACAAAATTTGGGAAAACAAAAAACAAAACAAAAAATAAAAAACCAACTCCCACCCCCCACCCTGACGACAGCAGATCACACTAGCCATTTGATGGGCTCCATCCCTCTCTGGGTTCCCCAGGCCCGCTAGCAAAACCAGGGCTTCAGTACCTTTCGGAAGAGTATTAGTGAGGGGGCCATTCTAATCTCTGGGGGAATGATGTTCCACAGAAATGGAGTAACCATGGAGAAGGCCTTTCCTCTGGGTCCCACCAGGTGTATCTCCCATGGGGGGGGGCACCCACAACATTCCCTGCATCCTCGCTCTAATGGGTCGGGTGGATGTGACTGGCAAGAGATGTTTCCTTAGATAACCCTATATGATAATGGAAACCTTGGTAACACATCAAGGGCTCCCAATTCCTGGTCCATGGACCAGCACCTGTCTGTGGCATGCCAGAAACTGGGCTGCACAAACAAGCGAAGCCCCATTTGTGAGATGCAGGCAGCATGTGAAACCATGCCCCCTCTGTTCCACAAAAAAATCAGAACCAGTCCCTGGTGTCCAAAAGGTTGGGGGCTATTGTAATAGACCACTTACTGCTCATTTGTTTTATATACACAGAGAAAGAAATCCATATTTGAGGTGCTTGCTTCAACATTATCTTATTTAAGATTGCCATAGAGGAAATGGTTGTCCACCCAAATAAGACTGTGATATATTCAGCCAGGTACAAAGGAGAAGAGGATTCATTCATGTCCCAGAAAGCTGTTTTGGATGTTTCATCACTGCCTCCTTGAACTTCTTTACCACTTTGACTGAATGTTGTTCAACCAGAACAAGAATAACAGTTCTGCAATGTGATTAGGAAAATATTAGAATGTGCAGAAATGAAAAGGTTAACATTGGCAATTAAAGGAAAAGAACAAACTGAATGTTATATGATATGGGAATTATTTTATCAATGGTTGGAAAAGAAAAATGGAAATTAGAAATTAAATATATGAACTTAGAAGATAGATATATAGAATATATATGAATATATGAATATAGATGGTGAGATATATTATATATGCTAGTTCTAAATAAGAATTTAATGTTATTGTTGTTGTTATGGTAAGGAAATTGTATTAACCACAAATATTATGCACAAAATAAATGTACCCAGCCAATACACTGGGTATAAGAAAAGATGGAATATTTGTGAAATAAAATAAAAAACATTTATATAAAAAAGAAAAACAGTTCTGTATGGCAGCACCTCTCATTTGAAACAATTTTCAGATGAGAGGTTAGAGGGAGCAGATACATCATATAAGTAAAGATAATTCAATAAAATATTGTATAATCTATCCAGGCACTTGTTGCAATTTCTGAGCCAACTCCAAAGGTAAGCAGCACAAGTTAGCAACCTGAAATAAATCAGACTTGAGATTATCTGTGTATGATACACTGTGAACATTTAGCTTTTATCCAAGAATAACTAAAGCCAGAAGAAAGATGTCTGTATTGTATAGAAACATAGGATTATAGATTACAGAGTTAGAAGGGATTATATGGATCGTCTACTCCAGTTCTCTGCAGACTGAAGGAAAATCAGTTAAAGCATCCATGTCAGCCTCTTCAAGACATCCCAGATTAGGAAACTAATGCATGAAGATCAGTACTACTTGTAATATCAGAGCTATAGTACCAAAATCCTGCTAGTTTAAATGTGAACCTGCAGTAGTAGTGGGGCATCCTTTTGGCAACACAGAACTTTCTCCGATAGAGGCCTGGATTAAGAGACTACACAGTCCTTAGCTGGAGGGGATGGAACAAGAGGTTCAGGGTAGCCACGCTCTGAAAACTGTCAAGATGTATCTAGTAAATAAGAAAATTACAGCTTTAGTTTGGCAAGATTCTGCCCATTAAGAGTAAGCAAATAAAGGATTGAACTTGAATGGATCTTGCTGTCTTCACTTTGGGCTGGACTTGACATGCTCTTTCTATACTCCTTCCTTTTATCTTCATAAAAATTAGCCAGGGGCTTGCCTGAAGTTTTTACCCACATTATATTCTTGGATCAGGCATAGGACACTTGCTAGTAGCTCTTCCTCAAGGCCCTTTACATTTTTTTATAATCTTTTATATATATATAAAATTTTTATAATTATATATGTGTGTGTGTGTGTGTGTGTGTAATTNTATATATATATAAAATTTTTATAATTATATATGTGTGTGTGTGTGTGTGTGTGTGTGTGTAATTTTTTAATAATCTTTCCAGGCCCTTTATAATCCATGAGACTAGGCTATCCAGCCTTCCCACTCCTCTAAAAAAATCCCTCCAGAGTGGTGAACTCACAATCTCCACAAAAACACTGTTTTGTTGTAGTGAAGATTTTATCATTGGGAAGTTTTTCCTTATATTTAAGTGAATGTTTGGTAGTTGCAATTTATACCTGTTATTTCCTGTCTGAGTTTCTGTAGCTGTGGAAAATTGTTGTTAAAGAGGCATCTTCCACCTTCCATTATAGTGATAGGGTTCTGTTAATCATAATAGTTTATTGTTGTTGTGGGGAAAATAGGAAGTGGAAACATTATAGATACCAATTGGAGTTATACAAAAATAAAGATGGCATATCAATCAATTGATCAACAAAATAAATAAATGTCAAGAAAGCAGTCAGCATACAATGGCAATAAGGCAGTCATATTTTACATTTAGTATTAATGTTTTTCTATGCAGACAACTTCAAATAGGAGAAGAAAGCATTCTGATATTTTCTTGGCAAATATTTTTATTTTATTTTATAGTTTATTTTATTTTATGTTTTATTATTTTATTCAAAATTTTGAGACTGCCCATCTCTTTGACAGTTCCGAGTGAATTATGAATAAAAAGAAAATGATACCTAAAAAGAAGGTCACAGCCAACTTGAAGAATAATATACCAACTACAAAGCAACCATAATTAATAATGTCCCATAGACAACTTGTTCCAAAGGCCTGGGAGAATGGCCAGATTTTTACTGATTTCCTAACATCAAATCTATGGAATCTCTCACAGTGATGACAAAATAAACAAATCAGTCCCCACTATACACACTCTCTCATTCCCCACCTCGTCCCCATTATGTAGGAATTGTAATATCTGCACACCCTAATCCTAATCCTAATCTTGGGGATTTGTTCAAGGATAACCTTTCAACGTCCATTACTTCTGTTTAGATCTGTAAGCTTTGCATTATAAACTTTGGAAAGATTATCATAACTACTTAATCAGAAGATAGAATAATGCCTGAGCCAGATGGAAAGCCAAATTAGCAGGCAGTGAAAGAGGCAGTAGTAGCATCTGGGTGACTAAAATTGCAAAATGACAGTCAAAAATGGGGGGAAGGGGACTCATACAGTTCTTGCTTTCTTGATTTAAAAACATCATTTCATTTGTTTTAAAATTAAAAAACAACCAGTTGTTTACGTGCAGACAACCTCCTGATTTAAAAAGGAAGGGAGAAAATTCCAGTGAGTCATCAACTAAGACCATAGAATATCTGGTAATCTTCACTCCTTCCCTTACCCCATTATCACATTCTGTCTGCAAAAGCCTAATATTTTCAGTTATTCAGAAAGTGAATAAATGTATCTGAGTGCTCAACCATTGAGTTGACTATCCATAAATGAAAACCACCTTTTCCTCCTGAGTAGCTTTTGTTCTCAGTACAGATTAGTAGTTTTGTGAGATGATGTGGAAATGTTCTTTATGATCATAGCTTTACTGCCTCCCCCATACATCTGTTCCAAAATTCATATTGAAATAGTCAGACGTTTCAATATACCAGCATGTCTTAGAATTTTCATATTGTATCTGATGCATTAAAATCTGGAAGGAAAGCTGGTACTCCTGAATTTACAATGGCACAGACTGTATAACATCTGGGGAGTTTTGCTCTATTGCCTTCCCCGTTGCTTTAAATCTAGGCTAAAGTTATGATGTGCATGAAAGGCTAAAGACCTTTGTGTGTGTGTGGCAGGTGTTACTGCAAGCTGACTAAAAGCAAAGATTTTAGCAATCGATTCATTTTTCTTCCCTATAATTCCTGACAAAATGCATACATGGCTTGACTTTTCCTCCTTTGAAATAATCTTATTTCAAACTTTATTAGACAACTCTTCAAATATGGACCTACTTATGCATTTTTTTTTCTGGAAGAGAGACCATACCTTTTTTTTGAAATTTTCTTCTACCCAAACAACATCACTGCTGACTTTCTCTTTTTCCATATGTTAATCTGCTTGCACAGTTGACTAGAATCATTAACATAAGGTACAAGGGATAATAACCATAACCATAATCAAAATAATGTGGCATCAGGGACATTTATATTACATTAGCTTTGCAACTAAGCTCCCCCCATTAGATTAAAACATTTATCAAAAGCCACTATTGCATACTCTTGGTATTAGACTCTAATCAATGCCGGTGAATGTCAATACTTCAGCAGCATCTGCAGTTTTAAGATTGAAATTCTGAAAGTGAAGTTCTGAATTCAAAAGTCAGAAACATCCTCAGGAGCATCTTAAAGGGAAAGTTGCATGTTTTTGGGTCGTTGGCATCTCTTGACAGTTTTTGGCAAGCATCAATATAAGACCTCAGAACCTGTCAGTTGTCAAGGCTTGTGTGATTCTAAGTTCAGTCACACAGGCACCTATCTAATCCTGTCAAATATGAAATACCTCTGCATGTCAACTGTCAATTATAGTAAATTATCAAATAATGGAATCAAATACTGGTTGCCAAAGGCAAATCCTTAACAATATTCATCCTATATATTAGCATTCTGGGAATATTGAGGAAATATCAGCCCAAAACTTAAAAAGGAGAATTTTGAGGAAAATTTGGGAACGAATTAGTTTTAACGAGACATTTTCAAACAAATTACCGCTAATCATGTGTATTGTTGAGATAAGCTGCCTCTTGTAACCATCTAGTTTAGTACCAACTACTTCCTAAACTAACTGACTTAGTGAATGACTGAACTTTTACCAATGTATTTATTCCCATCCTACTACAGGAACCATTTTTCCCATATAAATTCCTATCATTTTTCTTAATGGGAATAGACATAATCCTTGTTTTCTGCATGTCACCATACCAGCAATGTTTGCTTAAACTATACACATTGCAATCACTTTTTTTTACTATAATCCCCAAAATGTGAAAGACATGTTGATTTTTCAAAACTGATAATAGAGCATTAGAATTACTAGATGCTATTTGGTCACCTGGTTAAAGCAGTTTTTTTTTCCACAGCCTGCTAGTTTAATAAATTTATATGCCATCCAGTTGCAATGCTTTTTGCAAGGTGTAAAAATATATCAATATANTTTTTCCACAGCCTGCTAGTTTAATAAATTTATATGCCATCCAGTTGCGATGCTTTTTGCAAGGTGTAAAAATATATCAATATAAAATCATTACAAAAACTAGCAGCATAAAGTATATGTGTTTGTGATGGACATAAACCAAAATATTTTACTTATATGTTTTTATTGATTTCTAATCTCATCCCAAGCCACTGTATTTCCCAGGTGGCTAAATGATGTTTCTATGAGTCTTGCAATTGCAACAGGTATAAATGTGTTAAGTAAATAATAAAAATCAGTAAAACACACAAAATATTAAAAATTTTCTGGTTTCCTATATTGTTCTTTCCAATACAGGTAGTCCTGGACATATGATCACAACTGAGCCCAAAATGTCCATTGCTAAGCAAGGCAGTTGTTAAGTGAGTTGCATCCGGTTTTACAACCTTTGCCACCTGCTGAAGTGCCACATAAAACTTTTCTTCTCTTCTGACTGCGTTTTTGTGTTCTGTAATATGTGCATCTATTCTCCTGTTGGTTTGTCCAATGTATGTGGCTGTATGTGGAGAATAAATGTACATATCACAGAACACAAAAACGCAGTCAGAAGAGAAGAATATACTCCCTCCCTCTTCCAGCACCTTAAAGCCACAGGACATGAAATTAATTTTGAAGGAACCAAATTAATATCCAACACTGAACACAAACAACCTGAGAACACAAGAATAATTAGGGAAAAGCCATCGATGATAGAGAAAACCCCCAAACATGAAAGATGGGAGACACCATCCCCAACCTACGACAGACATCTGAAGCTAGCCCTCACCCAGCAAATGAGTCCCAGCCTGAAAACCAAAAATCAGACATGAAACAACACAGGGACACCACCACCAATCCCCCTCATCCAACCCAGGCCCAAGTCCATCTAATAAACAAAGGACAACCACCATCCAGAAACCAGACCACGGCTACTTGCCAGCTGTCAACACGCTGACCCCAAAACAAAACAAACTGACACATGCCAAAAACACAGACCCAGACCCCAAACTCAAAGCAGACTAAAACCCAGAATGAATACATCATGGCACCCGCTCAGGAATATCACATCAAGAAAACTCAGGAAAATCACACTACAAGAACGAGGAAGAGTGGCAACACAGCAAATGAGCCAGGATATCACAGCACAAGACCAAGAATACCACAGCAATAAATCTCAACAAGGTCATCCACAACCCATCACCAAGCCGTTACAACACAGGAGGCTAATGGAAAGAGATCAAACACAAACGACCCAGGAGATTACAACACAGGACCCAGGATACCACAACAAAAGAACTCGCAACCCATCACACAAACCCGTACCCAAGCCATTAAACACACATACAAGGTTTTAACTTTAGCGAAGTTCCCTGTGCATCATGCCAGGCCACATAGCATAGGACAGACAATAGAAGAATAAGTACGCAGCCTGGATGAAACAAAAATGCAGTAAAAAAGCTGAACACACCTGCCTTCACTAAGTCCAACACATGAAAACCAGAGGTCAAACATCAATTCAAGTGGCACGCAAAACCCTAGCCACTTATAGGAAAACGCCCAGCCACAAGAATCATCAGAGAAGCCATAGAGATTTGAAAAATCCGACCTGACACATGAATTAGAAGAGTGATTCCACCAAGCTGTCAACATTTGGAAGCCTGCACTCTCAAATAAAAGATCTTCCACACCACAAGCGCAGGCAAACCACCTGGACACAAACAGACTCCCCTCTGATGCCTCCAGCTCAACACACCGCCAACCAGCACCAGATGAACACGTGGCTTCCTACATAGAATATAGCTGTCCTTATCACGCGAAGCAAGCTGCACTGAAAGCCTCCAGTACAGGAACACAGTGTGCAGCCAATCAAAGCACAAAACAGACCAGAAGAACCAGAAAACAACCAAATCAAACAATCCAAGAACATATAAACCAGGCCAAGACCTCCCAACACAATCAGGATGTGAAAAAAAACCATCCTTGGACAGAGCAATAGGCTAGCCTCATATTTCAAAACCAACGGCTGTGAGACCTGACCCAAACAACTCAATTACAGAACCGAATGATTGAGCAGATGAGAGTTCTGCTGAAACGTTGCTACAACTTTAAAAGCACTACAATGGTGGGGAGAATAATACCAAAAGGAGCTGAACACACATATGTCAGTACCGCAAAAACTTTAAAAAACCATAATATAGTAATATATTTAATATATATATATAATATATATATATATATATATATTTATATAGTAAATATATATATACTAACTATATATAATCTATATATATATATACTTGATATATGGAGATCTTTGGTTATCGGGTTTTCTTCCCGCTGTAGAAATTGGAAGTATCCTAGGCAACGTCTCGATGAGAAGTTCACATCATCACTCAGGCTTGTTCTTAGCTCTGGTGTCTTCTCAGAGAGCACAGAGCTGAAAGAAGACTACTGAAGATGAGAATGAGAACTTCATCGAAACGTTGCTGATACCTCCAATTCTAACGCGGGAGAAAACCCGAATAACCCCAAGATCCACATGACAATACTTCGCGAAAACCTCAGGAAAACATATATATATATATATATATAGTAATATATATGGATATAGAAACAAAACAACTACCATTCCATAGATGTTAACTTGATAACAAGAACGAACAGATGGCACACTGGGACCACATATACCAAAGAGAAAACACACACCAACCGCGTACTCATGCAACCAACTGCCCATCTCCACCACCAGTCCACAGAGCATTCTCGATGAGGCAAGTAAATTTCCGTAGCGAAAACAATAGGTTACGCTAGAGACACCAAACGCCTGGCAGCAACTCAAGTACACATATAAAGATGAACTGTTGACCCTGACTGAAGGTATTGAACAGCATGGCTTTCCAAACAGAAACAAAATCACCAACCTGATCACAAAAACACACCAAACATAACAGAGACCCAGAAGACGCAACAGACTGATGGAAGCAAGCTGTCTTGCCTACATAAGAGGTACTACAGATAAATCAGTAGAACTACACAGGCATCACCATCAAGACTGCCTTCAAAAGACAATAAAATAGCAGCCATCCTGAGGAACCCAAAGACCAACAATTGACGCTGGAAAACCAAGGCATATACGAAATTCCCTGTAATCATGCCGGTTAACACGAGATACATTGGACAGACCAATAGAAGAATAAGTACCCGCGCTCTTGATGAACACAATGCAGTAAACAAGCTGAACACACCGCTCATAGTTCCAACACATCAAACAAAGGTCAAAACATCAACTATTCCAATGGCACTAAAAACCCTAGCGCACTATAGAAAACCCAACCAAAGTATCTCAGAGAAGCCCATAGAGACTTGAAAAAAGACCTGACAGCATGAATAGACGAAGTGATCACCCAGACTGGTCAACATTTGGAGAGCCCTGCCACTCTCAAATAGAAGAATGCTTCCGACACCAAACACAGGCACAACACCTGGCACAAAACGACTCCCTTCTGAGCTCCAACTCTAACACCCCCCACCCTAGGCACCCAGGTGAAACCCTAAGCTTGCTAATGATAGAGCAGCCGTTCCTTCTCAACAACGAAGCCAAGCTGGCACTGAAAGCTCCAACACAAAGAACAAGGTTGCAGCCAATCAAACCCCAAACAGAAGAAGAAACCAGAAACACCAATCCAATCAAGCTCAAGTCCAATGAACACAGACCCAGGCTACACCTAGCCATCAGAAGCAGACGACAGCCTCAATTGAAACTAGGAACTAACTCAATACAGAAGCCTGATGAGGCAGATGAGATTTTCTGCTGAAACATTGCTACAACGTTTAACAGAACTACAATGACGTGGGAATAATAGCCCGAAGGAAGTCTAAAAGCATCCCGAATGTTGGAGTCTTGGTCTGTGGTTTATTGGTCTTGCGTTCACGGAGTTTGCTAGGCTGCGAACTTGTTTGGTGATTTAATATCGTTCTTCTAATTTGTAGCCTTTCTTGTACTGTGGCTGGCAATGGTTTTGTAGTGGAGTGCTTTTAAATAGTTCATTTTGTGGTTTTTTCTTTTGGAGGCTTTTTGGCATTCGTTGATGGAAATAGTCTTTATTCTGGAAGAACTAGTGGCTGGTTAGTAAACCGCTATAATTTTAGGAAGCTAGGTGTCATATTGGGTGCTTGGTTGGGGTGTGTTTGAGCTGGAGGTATCAGGGGGAAATCTTGTTGTGCGCCAGGTATTTGCCTGGTTTGTGTGTGGAGATTTTTTTTGTTTTGAATGCAGGCATCCAAATAATTGAATACAATTTCAGTGGCATTACACAATATTTCAGGATTACAGCATCAGATTTTCATAAGAAATGATGATTTCATGAAAAAGGCAATTGGGAAAGCAATTAAAATGGCAGGTAAAAGGCCAGTCTACATATCCTAGACACCGTGAAGTCTATCCCTCTGCAGACAATGCCTTGCCTCTTCTTTCACACTGGCAACAGAAAACTGGGTTTAGGAAACATTTCTGATCTTCCTACATCCAGGGGTATGATTCAACCCTACCGGTTCAGTGTTTACATTTTGCACGCTGTACGTGCTTATAATACAACAAAAGCTGTGCCTCCTGGACAGCTGATAAGGGCTGCGCATGGGTGCGCAGCATTTGAAAAAAGCCTTTTTTACTGATTTTTCAACCTCAGCTGTGCCACTCAAACCAGCTGAGGTTGAAAAAGCAGGAAATAAAGGTCAGGTAAAAGCCTAGGCAGGCGGGTGGTCCAAACAGCAGCAAACCCAGAGCCGGTTCTGTGTCTGCTGCTCTTCAGAGCTACTATCTCTTCAGAGCTACTATCCCACCCCTGCCTACATCCAATGATAAACATTGTACTGTATGTTATAAGCCACCCGGAATCATCTATGTGTTTCTTGAACTTTATTTATAAACTTAATAAATAAAACGCAAATCATGCATGAAGAGAAACTGAATCCATATTAAGGTCCTTAAATGCTGCAAGTCAGCGGAACCCTAGTTGTACAATCTGTGGTGGGATCTTTTAGAAAGCTTTAATTTTAAGGGTGGTGAAGTGCTACCCTGCTCCTTTAAGGGTAGGTTGGAAAAAGCTAGCTTTGTAACTTGACCTTATCCTGACCCTAAATAACTTCCTGGTTCCTTGGTCAGCAAAGGATTTATGAAAAGAACAAAGAAGAATGTGTCTGTCCAAGCGGGAGAAAGAGAAAGAAGAAATGGAGGCAGACACTGTCCTTTTGGACCCAAGTACTCCAGTGCTTGTTCTCCTGTAATTACTTAGCCATTGAAGAAATAAAACATTGGAAAAATCAATTTTGTACAAAATCAATATTTTAAACAATTTCAAAAGTTCTCATAATCTTAAAACCCTCTCCATTCTGTATGATCCAAAGCCTGGACATCTTCAAAGTGAAATGTTCCAGTAATTTGAAATTGTTCTATACTGAAGAAGCACAAATATATCCATCTACATCTACAAGAAAGCAACCTTAGAAATCTGAAGTATACTAATAATTTTAAGTATCATCTCTGCCTAGGCTCCTTCCCTTCTTATCTATTTTGTCCTCACCCTCTGAACTATAATTTTTAAAATCAAAAATGTGTTTCACTGCCTGTAAACAATTGCTGTTTCATTTTCTTCTGAGATGCAAACTGGTGCTTTTTAAGTCTTTTCCCCTCAGATGAATAATTCTTGAAAAAGGTACATTTGGGGGGGGATTTGTTCNGAGTGTGTGTGTGTGTGTGTGTGTGTGTGTGTGTGTGTGTGTGTGACCAGGAATGAGTGCATAAACTTTTTCTAGAATTTCATAAAAAGACTTAAATGTCTGCACTCATTGATATAAATACAAATAAACAAAGAAATCAAGAAAGATTATGCCTACCAGTGGTGGGATTCAAATCTTTTTACTACCAGTTCTGTGGGCGTGGCTTGGTAGGGGAAGGATACTGTAAAATCTCCAGTTAGAGGTGGGATTTGCTGGTTCTCTGAACTACACAAAATTTCTGCTACTGGTTCTCCAGAACTGGTCAGAACCTGCTGAATACCACCTCTGATGTCTACTATGCCTGAATCTAAAATAAATGAAAGGAGCCCCCTCTTCTCAAATGTAATGCATGCCATTCTAGAATTGGAAAACACTACAAGGTCTTAACATGAACCTACCTGGGAAAAATGAATCAGACTCAAAAACCTACCATGGAGGAACTAAATAAATCTATCCATAACGAGACTTTTCATAACTGGGGACATCACCCCAGAAAAGAACTCTCTCTTCACTGAACACTTTCACTTTCTTTGATGGACATATCCAGAAAAGGATTTCCAAAGATGATCTTGTGGACTCTGCAGATATTTGTGGAATATGATTCTTGAAGCCATTGAGTTAAAAGTCAACACTTGGAACTGAGCCCAAATATGGGCTGGAAATAAATGGACAACATTTTCTTTAAAAGTGTTTCCCAAAAATCATTTGGTAATTATGATAGACCCCGAATACAAATTTAATTTCAGAATGATTGTATTTTTGTAGGAATTGTGACAAATATAAAATTAATATTGAATGAGTGCATTGTATTTAATTGCATGATGATTATGATACTCTGCATGAGTTCAAGAGGGCCAAAAGTGTTTTACTGCTGATTTTTCATTTGCACTCAGTATCTAATGCATCTTGCTGTGGTGTCCAACAACAGTCAGCTAGCATTTATAGATTCCTGTTGCCTACCGTTTTTCCATTGTGACAGTATTCTGGTGAAACCTTTCATCATGTTCATCACCGACAGCATCTAAGTTTTTGTGAATGAAGTCCAAGTGCGAATTTAGAAAATGAATTTTCAGTGACATCTTTCATTTCATGGTCTTGTATGCTGTGAGTTTTGTCAACCAGCTGAATGTAATTTGGTTCTCTGTAGTTGCCAAGAAAATTCTCAACTACATCCTTGAATGCAATTTTCTCTGCCTCCACTAGCAGATCTTCAAACTGCTTGTCATTACTTACATATCTGATCCATGGATCAACAAAACTGCCTTCCTTAATCTTGGCATCATTATTCTTGAAAACATTGCTCTCGAATAACAAAAACCTTTCTTTTCCTTGATCATCGCTTACACAAAATTTTTAATCAGTCCATGTTTTATGAGAAGCCGAAACAAAAATATGTGGTTCATATGCCATATTTTCCTGTTTTGGAACCAAATTTTTTCAGAGTGGCATCTTTTTTAATATGATACAACTTTTCTTGCATGGCTATCCATTTCACATATGCAGCAACAATAGTTGGTATATCCGAGCTGCATTACAAGCTGCAGAGCCCCTAATTTTAGATCTCCATTGATATTCCAGTTGTCCTTGGTATACTAGATGTGCTTCAACAATAGATCTATGGCTTTGTATGTTGACAAATGTTTCGTGTGTGCATTGTAACCAACAGCTAATGAAGCATGTACATGGCCATTGTGTAAAAACAGAAGATTCCTTAAAAAACAGTACATAATAGGTTAATTTACTGGTTATTTGGGTGATTAGCAGCCAAAAATCTATATTATACATCCAAGTGTTTTTTCTTCTCCAGTGAAATCAGTGCAGGTGAAATAATATGGTGAAACTGTCCTTCAAATGCTTTTCTCCCCTGCTGCTTTTCATACTCTGGGTGCTTGTAACTTGATGACTTCTTTTTCTGGTGAAGGGTGTATAGGGTTTTTTTTTTCTGGTACAGATGATTACCCAATAACCTAGCTGCCTAGTTATTCTATACTTTCTAGGAGGTATTTATTAAGTCAGCAAGCCAGAGAGGCTATGGACCACTGGAGAGATGACTATAAAATGAAATACATGACTTGTATACACATCCCTTGACCTCCTAATAACTACATTAAATTCAGGTGTCAAGGCTCTACCTAATGAACTCAAGGAAATCAGAACTCTGAGACTTAAGGCTAGGTCACACTGGTCGATGGATGCAAACTGTATGCAAAAAGGACACAGCGGACGAGCAAAATTTCGGGGGTGCTCCATCTGTTGTCATCCGCTCCAAAAAGTGGCATCCGCTACCAAAAAGTGGCAAAAATTTACATAAAAAAGAATGGAAAAAGAAGGAAAAGAACGCGACGTGGGCAGAATGTAGCAGGGATGTTAAGCCCTGTCACACAGCACCAACGGAGTGGGAAAGAGGATGAAAAATCGGAAGAGAAACACTTGCCATCTGTGGTTAAACACGATGCATCCTTCTGTTCTTCACATGCAATCTGTTTTTCATACTCATCTATCGTCCAGCATCCATACTACTGACATTTCAATCCTGCTCAAAAAGTTTTGACCTGCCACAAAACTTCTTTGAGCGAAAAAATGTACCACGCGCTACCTCCATTATACATTCCGCTACGCATACGGGGGAACATCCATTATATGTCCGTCGTCATCCTTATCGGCGTCCGCATGAGATCTGCCTAGGCATCGCTGCGCATACTGCGCACTCACATTCGCGTCCAGCGGAAAAACGGACCACAGGGAGGAAGCGAAAACAGAACCGATTGGAAGCGCAACGTAAAGTACCACCGGACGTAGAGAAAGGATTTGAAAGCGAGCAGCTCAACATACAAAGCATTTTTAAAACGGAAAAACGTTCTTATAGGGACGTATCTCAGATATTTAGGATGTTCTGCAGGATGTCTAGAAGGATGCAAAAGACACCTACGCGGAAAACCTATATTTCCTATTAAAAACAGGAATGCGAGGGACATGGGATAATGGACTGCTTCCTTCAGCCTGTCTCATCAAACTGATGAGATTGTGACATGTAATGTGGAGTGGCCCTACATGAACCAGGTGCATTCGAATAAAGAGGTTGTGTTTATGTTGAAATGTGTTGATGAATGATTACTTGTTATTGATAATAAAGGCCATAGGTGTGGCACCTGGAGGGTGACCATTACAGTTCCCACGATTGCCTTGCACTCGAGGCTTATCTGTCCCATTTGCATCCCTTACCCATCCCACAGCTATTACCATCCCAACATGTATCCCTGCCCATCCCACTGCTATCCTAAACCCATCCCACACGCTACTTACCCATCCCAAAGGTATCCCTGCCCATCCCACAGGTTTATCCTGCCCATCCCACAGCTACTTACCCATTCCCACCGGTATCCCATGCCCATCTTGCACTGCTATCCGTTACACATCCCACAAGCATGCAAAGGCTTAAATTACAAATTTCTTAAAGTTTCAACCAAGACTTTATTGCTAAAGAAACTGAAGCAATGTGTGAAGCAAGAAACTTTACTTAATAACACGGTAAAAGCAAAATGACCCAAGTAAAGCTGTCCCAAGCAAAGAATAAGTCAAAAGGTAGCAACCCGAAGTCTCTTGGCACTCTGTATCAGTCACATCTGCAGGCGATTGTGCCCATACTCTCAGGGGTGAAGGTCCAGGGTGCTTTGTGGAGGGGCTGTGCTGGAGTGCTGGTCTTGAACGCCAATTGGGGTGCCTGGCCCGAGAGGACAAACAGAGGGACGGCTGTGGAGGAAGCTCCTCAGAGAGCTTGGCTCAGTCCTGTGATGTTGAGGAGCCCCTCCCTCCATGGACATGGGGCTGTCGAGGTCCCAAGACGATACAGATGTTCTGAGTGCCCCGGGCTTGGCTGTGGGTGGAGGAAGGAGGAGCTGTTAGTTGGGGCTGTCTGGTCTTGCCGCTGAGCGAGAGTGAGGCGTGGGTGGCATCTGTGGGTGGGTGGCATGCGTGGGTGGTGGGCATCTGTGGTGGGGGTGGCATCGGTAGCATCGGTGGCATCCGGTGGTGTTTTGATGAAACTGTCGCCCTGGACTGGAAGGCCTGCCTGTGCTGCTGGAACTCCTGCTAGCCGTCAGCCTTGGGAAAGGTGGGGCCTGTGGAAAGGCCTTGAGGGGCTCACCTGGGTCGGAGGGCAACCTAGAGATGTGATAGGGTGGGAGCAGCTGGCTGCGAGGGTTGTGAAGAGAACTGTGATCCTTCCCATTGATCACCTGGGTACTGTGAATATCGGACATGTCCATGAGGGTCTCCACTAGGCATCCGCTTCTGCATTCCGTTCCTTCCACTGCGCCAATCCGCCTTCGCTGTGCTCCCCCGAAGCCCTGCGGATGTGCCATCCACTGTCCACTCTGCTTACCATCCGCAAGGCTTTCCGTGGAACATCCACTTTACATCCTGGCTACATCACTCCCCCCATCCGTATCCTTTCCGTTGTTGTCACTTCTGTTTATGCAAATTGGGGGGCACTGTTGAGGCAGATAACAACGGATGGGAAAATTTTCTCGTCGCTGTGTCCTATTTACCATCACTATTTGCATTCCGTCGGCCTATGTGACAGGCCTTTAAAGGGATGTTCATAGGAAAGCCTGGAGGATGATATAGAATGCAACCGCTGTACTAACGCTTGTGTAGACGTTCCGTGTATACCTTTTGTTTCCCGCCCTCGTTCTGTTTTCAGCAGCAGCAGATCATGAGTTGCCGGAGGATTGCCCAGAGGCTGCAGAGAGGATACAGCGACATCTACGATGATAACGGGCATGGAACATTTTTTGCTCGTATGTCACAGATTTACATCGTACCACAGAGGAAATTCATCCACTCAAAAGTTTATATGCAGCTCAAAACTCTTCGAGCGGAGGAAATCTCAGTTGGAGGATGCTCAAAGGATAGAGCGTATGAAACTAATATGCAGTGATGTACCAACAGATGCATAGCATTCCCAACGGATGGCAAGCTTTTTTTAACGGTTTTTAATCCTCTTTGCAATCCGTTGGTGCTCTCTCATGGGCTTTAGCTCCTTCTCAAAAGATCTCTTTGATAGAATACATCACAAGGCCCAGCTTCAATGAAAACCAAATCTAAATCTTCCCATGGTATAGATAATTAAACTAAAATAAACCCCATTACCCAAGTGTCATCGGGTAATTAACTGGCCAATTGGGGGTTATAATTGACGGGTCTTCAGGCAACTTCAATTCACCAATCCTTATTTGTAGCCAGTAGAGATGACCTTGTTTCATGAGAAAGGTTTTTTCTGTATCTAGTGATTAAATTCCAAACTCCTTCCCCCCTTCCTCCCCTCTCTGTGAGGCAACAGAGGAACAGAAAGTTGGCTACTCCCAGAATTTTGCAGTAACATTCTACTTTTCCAAAAGGAGTAAAATGTCATGGCTACACTCAGAAAGATTGCACAATGCTTCAAACTCAGTTCCAGACCAAAAAGGGCTTTGGAATAGGAAAGAATTGAAATGTAGCAGCTATCTTCAATGTTTTATACCTGCACCAGACAGCCTTTTTGGGGAGGGAGGTCTTCAAGTCAGTAATGCCTCCTGTCAATTGCCTGCAGTTTTCTTGGCAAGGTTTTTCAGAAGTGGTTTGCCATTGCCTTCTTCCTAGGGCTCATTGATTGGTTCTGGTTTTGTGGGATTAAAATTTTGTGGGATTAAAATTTGCAGTCTTCCAATTTCTGGATTTATGCCTTAACCACTGCACAAACGAAGTGTTTTCAAGTTATTGATGACTCCTGGTAGCTGCCTGAAAAAGTCCCTGCAGTTTGGTGTTTTGTTTTATTTTTTTGGCAAGGTTTTTCAGAAACGATTTACAATTGCCTCCATCCAAAGGCTGAAAGAGAATGCTTGTCCAAGGTCATTGAGTATGTTTCATATCAAAGGAAGGACTAGAATGCAGGGACTCCCAGTTCCTAGCTTAGTACCTAAACACCAAACTACCTTAAATCTCTAGCAGCCATGGAATTCTTTAAAAAGATACAGCTGTTTTCAAGAGTTGTACACAGGTGCTAAATTGATATTCCCCACTCACTCCAAAACCTATTTCCAAATTATTTCCCAAATCATGCACATAATTAATTTTGTATGCATTAGACGAAATAAAGTTTTTGGAAAAATTGATAAAGTACAGATAGAAAAATTCTGAATAATGCAGACATTATTAGCTGCCTGTTTTTCAACCAGCTGAAATTTCAGAACCATTTTTCAGAAGACAATTCCACCCGCACCTCACTGCAGTTATTCAAAAAAATTACAAGCAATTTAAAATTTAAAGGAACATTCAATAAATCCTGCTTACAGATTTATATGTACAGATTATTATGTGGATAATATTATCTGCGGTTGGCAGGCATTTGGCAAACTAAAACATAATTTTCAAGAACAACCTTCCTCGATGCCTGAAGAGAAAAATTTTC
This sequence comes from Laticauda laticaudata, assembly GCA_004320025.1. Taxonomy (NCBI): domain Eukaryota; kingdom Metazoa; phylum Chordata; class Lepidosauria; order Squamata; family Elapidae; genus Laticauda; species Laticauda laticaudata. The sequence continues at coordinate 24,505 of BHFT01045219.1, read as the reverse complement.
AATCGGTGTGTGCTACCTGCTCTAACATATGCCGGTGAAACATGGACACTAACCTCACAATAGATACAAAAGCTATGAGTGGCACAAAGAGCCATGAAAAGATTCATGTTCGGCATTACAAGACAAGATAGAAAGACCTGCACATGGATTAGAGCAGGGGTCCCCAACCACCGGTCCCCAGACCACTACCGGTCTGTGGATCACTTTGTACCGGGCCGCAAAGCTTAGGCTCCACCATCTTGTTTCGATGGTGCTTCCGGGTTTTTGGTTGGAAAGTACTTCCAGGTTTTCGGTTGGAAAGCGGCATTTGGGTGCTGAAGGAATCTTCACACCTTAGTTTCATCAAAGGGGGGGGGCTTCTCAACCGGTCTGTGGAAGAATGAATAATCATGAAATGGGTCCCTCGTACAAAAAAGGCTGGGGACCACTGAAGAGCCATCCCGATGGCAGTGGAGTCTCAACCGGTCTGTGGAAGAATGAATAATCATGAAACAGGTCCCTCGTACAAAAAAGGCTGGGGACCAAAGGCTGGGGATTAGAGAATGAAGGAAAGTATACAATATCATCAAGAGAATAAAAGAATTGAAATGGAAATGGAAAATGGGCATATAACAAGAAGAACTGATGGCAGGTAGACCAAGCCAGTCATAGAATCAATCTCACTTGATAAAAAGCATCCATGAAAGAGTTCTAAAAGAAGATGGATTGACGACATCAGCAAGTATTCCGGGCCCAATTGCTAAAAGAAAGCTCAGGATCATATTGGTTGGAAACTTGTGAAAGAGCCCTTCAGCCTGCAATCGATAAACCATGGCTAAAATGATGATGATGATGATGATGATGATGATGATGATGATGATGATGAAGAAGAAGAAGAAGAAGAAGAAGAAGAAGAAGAAGAAGAAGAAGAAGAAGAAGAAGAAGAAGAAGAAGAAGNATTTCAAAAAGCAAATAATGATTTTAAATCAGTAATTAAAATGCTACTGTCTGTTCAAAATAGAAAAGCAAATTGTTACAGATCTTAAATAGGTACTTTTCATTCTAATGACAGTCTCTTGGATGATTTATGACATATATTATTTTATATCAAAGGACAGTGCAATAGGTATTACTGAAGGTAATCTCTGTGGTGTCTGGAAAGGGATCTAAAGCTATAGTGCAACAAAGAAGGCTGTATTTAAAATGCAAAACCCAAAGACATTATTATAGATTTGAGAGTACGTGCATTATGCTGCAGCTTCTTCTGATCACTTATATTACTATGGCAGCACAAAGGGTGTTTGGGGGTATACTTTGCTAAGATAACAGATGGGGGAAATGAAATATAAAATCATGTTTTTATCATTTCTTTGGTGACAATTTCTGCATGAAAAAAGTTCCAAAAAGCATATAATCTCAGGGCATATAGTTGATATGCAAACTGAAGATATAAGATGCTCCTGAATTATGCTCATTTCTGTTATTTAAAGCTTTGCTTTATTGTGCAATAAAATGAAATGCTAAAATAATACATAGGCTAATCAGACTAAGGCGCTTTCCAGAGAGGATTATTTTTGTATCCATCCATGTAATGCTGAAAGTTCTTGATGATTTTTTTTTAAATCTAGCACTATGATTCAGGTGAAAATAAAAGGATGATTCTAAACTCAAGATACATTCAGAATATGTTCTTGAAGTAAATCTACAATTAAAATATAACATGCAATGTGGGCTGGATCCAACTCAAATTTCCTGTGAATCTAGTGAAAAACTTGCAGTAATATAGAGCAAATTATTCTTATGTGATTGCATATATTTAGGATAAAAAATAAAATATTCCTACAAAGGGTCAGTATACCCTAAAAACTCAGAGATCATTTTATTCATTGTTTGTTTAATTTTTTTTCTTTTTACAGCCTTTTATTAGGGTAGGGCCTGGACAACTGAATAGAGCTGAGCATTTATTGGCTGGATGCACCTCCTGCTGCCTATGTGGAGTTTGCAGCAGAGATTTTCTACTTGTGCCCTAATAAACACTTGTCACTGCCTAGGATTGAACTCTCAGCTTCCTGAGCTTGAGGAGAGTATCTTCAACTCTAGGCCACCGTGCTCATTTGATTGATAAAACAAGATAATGTGGCAGCCAAGCCACATACAATGATACTGCGTCTTAGATCTTACTTCCATCTTTGCTTGTGAACAACTGACTTATATCTGGTTTACATCCCTTTTTTGGATTGAACTATTAGTGTTCAATCTGTGTAAGATAATGAGGCCATGCACACTCATTCTAACATCTACTGCATATTCTGCCTCCATGCAACTCTCCTACCTTTAGCTCAGTGGTGGGATTCAAAAAAATTTAGTACCAGTTCTGTGGGTGTGGCCTGGTGGGTGTGGTAGGGGCAGGATATTGCAAAATTCCCATTCCCACCCACTCCTGGGGGAAGGACACTTCAAAATCCCCATTCCCTCCCCACCCCACTAACCTGCTTTCCAGCTCCATTCTCCTGTGCAGGGCAACAAAAGAAGACCCAGCCAATCATCTGGGACTCGGGAGGCAGAGAATAGATGGGGGCGGGGCCAGTCAGAGGTGGGATTTACCTGTTCTCTGAACTTCTCAAAATTTCTGCTACCAGTTCTTCAGAACTGGTCAGAACCTGCTGTTTACCACCTCTGATTTAGCTCCAGATCTTGTTGGAAAAAATCTATCAGTGAGTTCTATCAATGGACACGGAATTGACAGGCAATCATGGATCCTGGTATAGAAAATGGTTATGCATAGAATTCATGTTCTGTTATATCTGATTTCCCATTCAAAGAAGATAGAGAGAATCCATGGATCTTAAACCAGGGATGTTGTTAGGCACAAAAGACCAGTCCATATGTGAAGGTTCAATATAAATGATTTATTATTAAAAACCTATGCACAAGAATCTTCTCAACTAATATTAACTGTTTAACTCTAACTGTTTAACTGGTTAGAGTTAAATAAGGGTCAATGGCAGTCAAGTGGGGTTGGGCTTAGGTTATTTGTAGCTACATAGGAATTCTAGGCTGAATCCTCTTTTTACCTGTCCAACGGCTCTGCTAGTTTTTCTACGTGTGCAACCTTGGATCAGTCAAGGTCACACAGTCCACACAATCTGCTGTATGTTCAGAAATATGTATTTAAATAGTGCATATGGCTTAAAGGAAAATGTGAGCAGTGGGTGGGAGCAAAGCAAGGAAAAAGAGAGAAATTAATATTTAATACATTCAACAAACTAATAAAATAGACTTCAGTCAAGTATTTCAAAGAAAAAGAACACAGAACGGTTACCAGGCAACTTTTGTCATCATTTCTCAAGCATTTCTTAAAATCAAAGATAAACTTTCAAAACCAGTCATTTATATACACATACACCATTTGTCATTAAGTGCAGCATTAAAATTAAGGAAATGATATAATTTAAAAGCTGAACGGTATTGTAATTCTGAAATTTACTTTTGCATAAAGCTCATCTGTATGTCTTAAATATTTCATATTTAATAAGTATATCTCTTATTTTTTCCTAAAGCAGCCTCACAGATACTTAAGGGATGGTTCCAAGCAATTAGTCACAAAATTTGCCAGCCCCCATTTCCATTTAATGTTGCAGCACATTCAGAGAGAAATTAAAAAATGGTCCATGGAGGCATACAGAATATTCTTGCAACCCCTCACTCTAAAGTTTGCAACTATTTATTTATTTAGTGTATGGTGACATTACATTAGCCAGGATACTACAGTGTAAGTACAAAGTACTGTAGTTGTTTGGTTGCCGACAGTTTCCTTGCCCAAAGTCAATGACTGGGAAAGGTGACTGTGCTTTAGTGATTTGTGCTTGATTGGGAATTATGGGGGAGATCTATGTTCTTTATGTAGCAACCGTGAAGGTCATTGTTGACTTTGTCTCTAACAGGATTAGGGAATGATTAGCAAGAAACCAATAAATACTATACAAATCCTAACTGAGCATCTCTCATGACATTCTTCCCAAGTATCTTAAAGCCACGGTTAATTCAACCTTTTTACTTTGGAAGTCACTTGACAAAATTTGTTTATACAATGGAATATTCTCAGGATAGTAAAAATGAGTTTACTCTGTTAACTTCCAAGGTTATTATGATGTTTTAATTAATTAATTAATTAATTAAATTCACTGGCTTTAAACAACAACAAAGTGATGGGCCTCCAAAGCTATTGTAGCAACCGAGAGTCTGTACTATTTTTCTGGGCTGATCCATCTGGATGTTTAAGTTTGATACAACCCTATTGTGAAAGTTCTGACATCATACTATCCAGATTGTCCAAGACAACCATAGTTTTCTTCTCCCAGCCTTATTAAAAAAACAACAACAGCACTTTCTTTCTTGTTCTGGTTTGATGGAAGGGGCAGTTCCATCTTTTAAATTCTTCTTTCCTCTTCAGGAAGGTTGACTTGGTTGGTCCTATGACCCACTTTGAAAGTCAAAAGATTTTCCCCAGACAGATGCCAACTCTTCCATATGTTAATCCTTCTGAAGTTGCATATCACTTGAAACAATCAAGATGCAAATGGCATTCTGCAGTTTGTTAAGCAAACCAAAATAAACTCCCCAAAAAATGGATCTTGGTCACTGTGTTGCCAGATTCCAAACTTCACTTCTTTTTCCAGCCAAATGCTGACTCGGCTACAGCTCTCAGCTCCTAATGAAAACAGATGGCTATTATTTCATAGCAACCAATAAAAATTAAATGCTCCTCCAGGTTCGTTAGAAGACAGAGTCAGACACCACCTGTGAATTAATGTCTACCATCATATATTAAAAACAATTCAAAGTATCACTGCATGTCAAATGCTGCTATAATTATCTAACTTTAGCCAATATTTGCATATGCAGAGTGTATCTAGAATATATATAACATAAAAATTCAGGGACAAAATGTTAGTAACAAGTAACTTTCAATTCTACATGCTTGTTATACTAAGAGTGGCAGAGCTATTACACAAGGGCCTATCTATTTCTTTGCTTTTATGCATGCTTAAGAATGGCTCAGGCAAAAGGTAGAAAACATCTAAATGCTTAACAGAATATAAAACATATTTCCACGTTCAATTGCCTGTTTTATTTGGATGTGTTATATTAGTGTTATAGGAATACTCGATTTCAATATAATACTGTATGTAATTGTGCATGTGATTATACTTTTATTCACATTAACATAAAACTGCTGAACAAAGTAACAGTTTAAAACAAGTGTGACAGAATATTCTTAAGTATTTGAAAATGTAAAATTATATATATTGGAACAACTCACCACAGAAACATCACCAAATGTACTGCCTGTTAAGAACATTCTTATTCATCACATTAAGAAAGCCTGATCAGAAATAATCAGTTTGTTCTATAATTATCAGAAGGTTACTCCCCAGACCATTTCTTGCTTTCTAAAGTACTTGTATATTTATATTAGTCTGATATTTTGATATAAACCAATGACCAAATCAATAAAGTTTTCATTCCATTTCAGTCCAGTTTCCTGTAGATTGTAGCTATAATGAAATCAACTTCAGACAAACAATTATGAGCTGCAACCAACTCTACAGTTGCCAACAGTCTTCATTGCACAACTCTATGTGGCTTGTATATTGTCTTCACTTCATATGGTCACATATCATATCAGCTTATGGTTGTTGATCATTTAGGTCCCACTATAGCAACAGTATTGGGGGTGCTGCTTTCTTGATAATAAGGGACAGCTTTGCCTTCTGCAGAGTAATTCAGTTTTGGTTGTCTCTATAGAAGAAAATTTTATTTATTTATTTTCATTGATGTTCCATGTTTCTAGACTGCCCACCTCCCTCAAGGAGTTTGGTTGTTTTGAGTTTACTTGGAAAGAAAATTGTCACTATGAGAAGTAAATAATGGATTTTTTTTCCAACTGAGCAATCTTCCCTTGTCCCTTTCCTTATCTCTTTTCCCATCCCTTCCCTTCCCTTTCCCCATTCCCCTCCCCCACTCCTTCCCTTCCCTTCCCATCCCTTCCTCTACCCCATCCCAATGTTTGCATCTCAATCATTTCTGCAAAAACTCTATTTGCAGTCCTAGCCAGTCCCTATTTGCAGTCCTATGGCCTTCAAAAAAAAAAAAGAATCACAGGAAATTATGGAGTATTCCATATTTCCCTCTCTGATCTTAAACTTGCTTTAATCTGCCTTCATAAACCTCTTATTTTTCAGAGAAACCTATGTAAGAAAAAAAAGCAATGGGGTGTACTGGATTACCAAGCCTAGCCAGGAGGACCCAAGGATCCCACATGGAATTATACCAGCTTCAGAAATGGCCTGAGATAATTGTCTGTTGCTGCTTATAACATTTGAAAGAAAAGGGAATTGGAAATGGGGTGAAACAACATTATTTGTTTCTCCTTTACTTTCAGACTGCCAGAAGGAATACTTATAGGTAAGATTTATCTACAAGTGTTCAGTATTTTGAGAGGAGTCTCACTGAATCAGTGAAAGATTGGGTAAAAATTGCAACCATCCCCAACATAATGACTTCTCAGGCATTTGGGACACTTATTCTTGAAACTGTGGTACAATACAGCTGGATACCACTAGATTGAGGAAATCTTGGGTATGGATCTATACCACTGATGGATGCTATAAATAAATAACCCTCCATTTCACTGGCCATTCCAGTTAAAGATGACGGGAGTTGATCATTTAACAGGATCTGGAGGCCACAAGTTGCTACATTTTTTCTGTCCCAATAGTTCTTGGAAACTTGGAAGATTGCAGCTACTGTGTGAATTTGCCTGAATAGGGATTTTAAATTCTCAGCCTTATTATCACAAGCAATGCGCTTTTGCCTAAAGGAGCTTTCTATTATTTTCCTTTCTGGAAATATGACCTTATTCCACTGGAATGGGAGGAGGAGGAGGATCACGTCAACTGCCTAATGCCTTGCATTTTATCCTATGCATGTGAACCTGCATTTCCTAAACTAACATCCTCCAAATGTGAGCACAGCTCTAGAATTTCCAAAAATTGGATGGAAAAATTGGAAGTTATAAACTCAATACATCTGCAAAGACACCAGAGTGGCAAGACTGATATAGGGCTATTAAAGTTATGGGTACAAATATGTGCTCTCAACTAAATAAGTCCCTCCTCCCATAATCAAATGAAGTTGTAGCCAGAGACTTGGCAGTTGCAATGTAGTACAATCTATCTGTTTCCCATTGTTAGTACACTTCCATTGCAAATCATTTGTTTGGGAACAGAAGAAGCTTGGCTGTTTTCTTGCCAAAGAGCAGGCAGAATTCCTATCAGTGTCACCCATTGCCCTGAAAAGAACTAGATCCATTGCAAATAAGCAGAATAGCTGCATTTTACACTGGAGTCAGATGTGGGTGATATAAAGCATGGCCAGCTGGGACTGCCTATTGGTGCATCAGTTTCTGAGGTAACTTTACCCTATACATTGCTGAATCCCAAAAAGAAAGTTAAAACCAGGAAAGAAGAATACTCCAAAACAAAGCAGCTGGGAGGGGGTTTGTGATTCACTTGGAGAAATGGATATTGCCAACCTTAAAAAGTCAGCAACAAACTTAAGTAAATCAGGAAATAAATATTTAATGGTATGAATTGCCACTTATATACAAGAATGTATAAACTGCAGCTATTCACTTGAAAATCCTGACTGCAAACTGAGTTGAGAGGTCAGTGGTTTTTTTCACAGCAAGGCTCTGAACATCTTTCACTGTACCCAGTTTTCACTCAATGTGGACTTCTGGTTATTATCCAAAATTCATCTCTACTCATTTAATCAAATCTCTGCAAAGGGGCAACAGGACAGTTTAATTTGCATTTAATATGAACGGAGTGATGGTAAAAATCCTTCCATGTCTCCTTTTTCTTCTCACCATCTCTTTTTCTTTGAGTTTGCATTGGGCCATTATTTATTTATTTATTTTCTTGCGGCATAGTATTATTTGTACAATTTGTAACCTAGGAACATTACTGCTTTAAGAGAGAAAAAAAATTAAACCCTCAGAAAATTACTCTCAGTCTAACGAGTTCTTTTCCACTGAATACAGACATCATTAGGGGATGGCTATAGCCCTGGGCTATGCATGAACTTTTTCTTCTAACTGTACACTTTATGTATAATTTAGCTTTCTTGCCTAAATTATTCAAGCAAATAGTGAGTGAAAATAATGGAGTTCACTGAAACCTTCCAGAGTATTAGAATAAAACAGTTTTTTACGTTGATTTGAATTTTTAAGCTTTTTAATCATGGATTTCAAATGGAATACAAATGTGTTTGACTCATCTTAGCTTCCTCCCCTTGTGCCCCTTTCTTTCCTTTTTCTTCTCCCTCCCTTTCTTCACAGGAAAAGAAAGCAAGGCAAGGACCTGTCCTTAGCAAATACATTATCAATTAATAAATGCTGCTAAAGTATAAAGCTTCTGAGATAGGGAGCTTCTGATCACAGAGCAGAACCTATCAAATTAAGAGCTTTTTTAAGTACTTGATGGTCTCCATTTTTCAATAGGAATCCTTAGTTTTTCTAATCCTCCTTTTCCCCCCAGGTAGAGAACAGAGTTTCTACTAAGTTGTTATCAAAGGTGCAATTCCATGGATCAGTTCTCAAAAGTGTTCTATTGATATATGGGACCTAACATCTGCTCAGGACCTGGTTGCCATGTAAAGAAAACCACATTTTCCCCTTTGTTCGATTATGATGTTTGGTTGTGGGAATAATTGTTCCTATTGCACAGAGCAGAAGTGAGATCACAGGCTGACAAGCAACATGGTCAATTCCATCAGAGTGAATAGTGTTTCAGTAACAGGGAGAATAATTTAAATGATTCCAGTCATATCAGGGACAACACTTCTTCCTGGGCAGTTCAAAAGGTGGAAAATCCCCATTCAAGTCTAGAGTTCATCAGGTGTCTTTGGGCCATCACTATCACATCCAAGTTCATCTTGCAGGTAATTATTATGAGTGTAAAGTGAGGGTTGGCCTCATGTAAATTGTGATGACCCAGAGTGTAACAAAATCCAAAATGTAAATAAATGTCCTTTAATGCCTCCAACTTGGCCCCACTGTTCAATAATTTTTAGCTGGAGATAAAACTTATTCAAAAATAGTCGTCAAAAGAAAGCAATACAGTCCAAACTTAATGAGCAGACAGAGATGAAATAAAAAACCCCAAACAAATTACAATGAAGGAAATTCCACAATGGACCTGGATAAGTAATTACCAACTTCAAGGAGATAACAATTTCAGCCCAAAATAACACACACTTTGCTTCTGGCAACACTGTGTTTTAACCGTCTCTCTTATATACTATTCTCCCCAGCTGCAACCAATAAGGGAGATCATGGCCACTTCCTCTCTCATAAGCCAAGTTGTTTCCTTCTCCATTCCTTCCTGTGTGTCCAAGGATGAAGAGGGGATGGGCTTGGTTCTTCCTCTGACTGCCCAGCTGGCCTCTGTCCTTCCACAACCTCCTCCACAACCTCTGAACCCACACATCCACTCCCGCTTGGCTGCTCCTCCTCTCCCTCAGAGTCCAACTCTAACAAGGGCATGACATAAATCACTTTGATGTCTTTAGAGCAGGGGTGTCAAACTCACGTCCTCACAGAGGCATATTGGGACTTTTTTCCCCTTCGTTAAACTGGGCGGGGCATGACTCTAGTCAGAATCGGATGCATCTGGCCCATGGACCTGGAGTTTGACAGCTTTGCTTTAGAGGAAAGATGGGATAGAAATGTTACATTTAACTGCTTTAAAGTAAGAAGCTATTTTAAACTGTTTTTTGTAAAACCAAATAAAATCTATATTAAAGATTAAATTCTGTATGTATTCCACACACAGGACAGCTAAGGACAGTTCTGTACCTAATTTAATTTTCTTGCAAGGGGAGGGAGACAAAAAAGAAAAGAAAGGGGCAAAAAACATATTTCTATTTCATTCGAAATCCATGATTAAAAAACTTAAAAATTCAAATCAATGTAAAAGTTATCTTGCTTAGTTTCAGCAATTGGACCACTAAATGATAAAGAGTTTGCAAAGGTCACAAAAGGGAAATTGGCACGACAAGTAAACAATAGTTAGCCCAATAGGTTAGTTTCTGCATGTTGTGTGAATAACTTCAGTGCCTGAAGCTGGATTTACATACTACATAGATAACCCATGATACAGTTTGCGTGTTTTTAACTTAGTGTGTTTATAAACTCAGCCAATTATTGTTTATTCAATAAAAATGAGTAAGCATCATTTAGTAATTTGTGAACCCAATCTAAACCTGGACCCAACTTATTTAAAATGTTTAATGATTTCCTCCCTCTGAAAGGCTTCAAGAAAGCTAACAAACATTCAGTTAAGGCCTACAATAAAAGAGAACAATAATAACAAGATCAATGATTTGAAAACATCAGGGATTAAAACAGTAATCAAAAAGGCATCCAATCAAATACTTAAAACAGCTTCCATCAGAGTTAAGACACTTATGCAAAAACCTTCCTAAATTGAAAGTTTCTAGCTCATTAGTAAGCTAGCCTAGAGGACTTTCCTTGCAGGAAGTTCTAAAACTCAGTGCAAAATGTCTTCTTGATAATCTCACTGCATTTCATTGGTGGCTGGAATACAAAGCAGAGAGTTTATTGATAAGTAGACTGGCTACAGGAAAATGTTCCTTCAGCTAGCCTTGCAATCAAAATCAGTGCTGGGAGGGGACTGTGATATTCAGATCTATAATCTTAAACTGGGTGGCCTTCAAATGATATCAGAGTCACACTCAAATTGACATGGTTAAGGTTAAAGTGGTCTTAAACAGGGGTGGGATCTGACCAGTTTGGTGATTTTACATTTTGCACATGTATATCATCATCAGATAGCAGCCTGGACAGCTGAGTAGCACTGCACGTGGATGCGCAGCAGTTGAAAAAGCACTTTTTTTCTGCTTTTTCAACCATAGCTTTGTTGCGCAAAGCAGCCATGGTTGAAAAAGCAGGAAATAAAGGTCAGGTAAGAGCCTGGATGGGCGGGTGGGCCAAAACAGCAGCAGACAGAACCGGTTCTATGTATGCTCTCTGTCTGCTGCTCTTCAGAACTACCAGTATTACAGAGGTGGACAGAACTGATATAATCCCACCCTCAGTCTTTAATATAAGAATGTTCTTCATGTTGAGCTTCTGAACCAATTATTTATCAATATATGGTACAGAGAAGAAGGATGAAGAAAGGACAGCAGGGAGGAGATCATTAAAGGTAAAAGAAAAGTAAGAGAAAGACAGTCAGAGAAATAAATTAACGGGGAATGTTGAGGTGGGGGAAAGAAAATGTTGACCCTTACCCTGTTGCCCTTCATCCTGTTATCCTTAAAAATTATTTAAGTTTATTTGAAATGGGGTAACTACCATCATATGCAATGTTGGGGCTTGGTCACAATTTGGGTAAGCCCAGAATGAATGCTTGATATTCTGAAAGTATGTCAGGCAACTGACCCCAAAAATATTTGCAAAATCAATTAAAGCTATGAGACCCCCAAACAAGACATCATTGGTAATCATTGGCCTTTCCCTAGTTGTCAAATTAAATAATTTGACAAAGTTCTCATTATATATTAGAACCATTGTACGAGTAGGGGAACATTCATAGTTAGTTCTCATCATAATCCCGGTTGAGTCTAGGACAACTCACCATGGCCATTTTGACAGAGCCAATCCACTGCAAGACAACTCAGTCTGGACAACTCACCACAGAACAACTCACTGTGGTACAAGAGTTACACTAACATTGAAGAAATGGTGGAATAAGTCTCATTAAAGAAAGAATGCCAAAGAAAGGACAAAATGAATTGTGGATGACAAAAAAATATTTTTAAAATTATTTTAAATAATTAAATTGAATTATGGGATTGTTCTACACTCCTACAGTGAGTTGTCCCATGGCAAGTTGGCCATGATGAGTTGGCCATGATGAATTGGCCATGGCAAGTTGACCATGGCAAATTGTCTGATTCTATGTAGAAGAAAATCAAGGATAAAAGGCAACCTGATTCAATATCAGTTGCTTTGAGATTCAATTTTAAAAAAAAATTGTCCAGACTCTTCTCCCAAATGACTGACACTCTCCCTCTCTCCACACCCACACAAACAGTTAGCTGGCATGAGTCACCATTTTGACTGTGGGTGGATGGATGGACAGATCAACATACAGACAGATAGTTATGGTCTCCAGGCTACCTCTTTCCCTTTACCTCTGTGGAAGTTTTATGGCTACTAAAAAGGGATTAGACATTTTTTGACTGGACTAATATATTAGCTCATAGCATTATTTTATCCAAGTCTCGTTAACAATTGGCATTTTCAGATTAGTATTTGTTGTATTTTAAGTATATGTGCAATGTATATAGGAAATCCTCAACTTACAACCACAACTGAGTCCAAAATTTCTGTTTCTAAAGGGAGAAATTTGTTAAGTGAGTCTTGCCCCATTTTACAACCTTTCTTGCCACAGTTGTTAAGTGAATCACTGCAGTTGTTAAGTTAGTAAAACAGTTATTAAGTGAATCAGGCTTCCTCATTGACTTTGCTTGTCAGAAGGTCACAAAAGGTGATCACGTGAGCTTGGGACACTGCGACCGTCATAAATATGAACCAGCTGCCAAGGAGCTGAATTTTGACCACATGAGTATGAGGATGCCTCAATGGTCAAAAGTGTGAAAAATGATCATAATTACTTTTTTCAGTGCCATTGTAACTTTGAACGGTCAGAAAATAAACTGTTGTAAGTCGAGGACTATCTGTAATATGAGTAATAAATCCATAACACATAATGCATAGTAATCGGTGAACAAAAATGCCAAATCCATTCTAAACATCTGGCTGACTGTGCAACTAATCATAATAACCAAATTACAGTACCTCATTTCAGTTTACAAATGTGATTTCATTGGGGAGATTTGGTCAAAGTTACGTTGAATTGAATAATGTGTTTGAAGTTTCATATAGCCAGGGGTGTCAAACTCACATTGTCACGACAGCTTCATGTGACATATTGGGACTTTTTTCACGTTCGCTAAACTAGGTGTGGCCAGCAGATGACACATCCGGCCTATGGGCCAGGAATATGACAGCCCTGATATAGCCTAAAGTAGGTTGTGATGAATTTGTTGAAATATTTTAATGTATTTCGGTTTAGAAAAAACCTATGAAAATTAAATAGGTTTACAATAATAAATATTTTGCACAAAAAGTTAGTTCTGACTGTAATAACATGATATATAATTACAGTATTTATTAGAACAAATTGGATGTGTAGAAAATGGCTCATCATTGAGCAGGAACTAAGAGAGAGAGAAAGAAAGAGAGAGAGAGAGAGAGAGAGAGAGGGAGGGAGAGAGATAGAGATATGATATCATTTTGCTATGTAATAGCTTTATAGATAAATATATAAGATAGGCTTGTGATGACTTTAAAAATGTGCCAGTTAGGGGTGTGATTGTATGTGTAGTTTTGGATGCAAATTATGCCTGTGGCTGGCTGACATCCTGAGTGATTTGCAGCTGTTAGAATGTATATTGTAATGAGGAGCATAATTCTGAAAATTAATGTATCAAAAGACTGAGATAGTTGTGTTCGACAGGGAAAATAAAGTGAACAATTGCAACAGCAAGTGACTGAATTGGTGTAGCTTAGAAGAATGTTTATTAAAGATGAGAAATGTATATGGAGATTTTAAATAATTTTAGAAAAATAATGGAAGCAATGTAGCAAGGAATGCATGTCAAAAGAAGAAAAATGGCTGTCCGTAAGAGCATACTTCTGCCCACTGTATTACATGGAAGTGAAAGAAAACAAGGAGAAACTTAAAATAAACTGAATAAAGTGGGAATGAGGCACTTAAGAATTGTCTGTGTGGTAAAACAAGAATGGAGACAGTTAAGTATGATTGGATGCTGGATGAATATGGACTAAAAAGAAAAGTGAATAACCAGTAAAAAAAAAAAAAAAGAAGTATATTGAGATAATTTGGCCATCTAGATTTTTAAGAATTATTTATTGGATTTATAAGACACCCAATTCAAGTTATGTGACTCTGAATGATGTACAACAGAGAAACAAACAATAAGCAAAAAAAAAAACCATGAAGAAAATACATTATATAAATGTATTATATGTAAACACAATAAAAAAAAATACCAAAATGAGATTATATTCAACTGTATCCAAACACCTGGGATAAGTGTTAGATATCCATGACTTTTAAGATAAGAATTTAGTCACAAGACATATTTAAAGGAAGAGAGAATGGGTTGGAATGGAGGGGGAAATGGAGAAAGTATGTTTGAATGGATTTGAGAAATCCTAAAAAAAAAATGGGTGAAACAGGTGAAAAGCTTAAGGAAGAAAAGCAACCTAGTGTATGAAGCAACCTTAAGGCCTGGTCCCACTGCACTTAAGGATGCAAAGAGGATGTAAATGAAAACGTAAAAAAAAGACTTGCCATCCATTGGATAAAACGGCTATGCAATCCGTTGTGTGACTAACTGCAATATTGTTTTCATACGTTCTATCCGCTGGTGCATCCGTCCATCTGCAATTCATCACGCAAGAAGTTTTGAGCTGCACAAAACTTCTGTGAACGGATGAACTTCCCTGCGTACATGTCCATGCGCGACATTTATATGGGCACAAGCGTTCTACCGTGTCCGTTATCATCCATTAACATGTCCACTGTATCCTCTCTGTATCTCCTGGGCCATCGCCCTTCAACTCATATCCCTGCAGCTGAAAACAGAAAGGGAGAAGAAACGAAATGTGCACAGAACGTCTACACAGCATTAGTAGCCCACGGAAATAGAAAGGGATGTAAGCGAATGCATCTCCATTATATAAAGGATACTTAAAACAGACAAAACACTTGTATTGATGTATCTCGGAATATTGTGATGTCGTGCAGTATGGTCTAGAGTATGTAGAAGGAACATCACTAGCGGCACAACTGTTATTTCCTATATATAAAGGGGAGAAATGCATCCTGGATCTCAGTTATGAGCATACCACGCAGCCATGGTGCTACAGACCTCTTCACGCCTATTGGTCTTGGTCTTCCACATCCACTGCAATTGTTCTTCCACCATGAATCATGACATAGTCCATATGAAGCTGTGAATCAATCTGATCACCAGAACCAAAACCTGTTCAGATTGTTTTCACCTTTTATACAGAAGCGAGAAAAGGGAGACGTTTCCAACAGTTGTGTGGGTCCGAGGATGGATCATGAAAGAATGGAGTTTGGACTGTAATGACCAGTTGATGTGGAGCTGAGGAATGAAGATCCTTGTGCATTCCAGAACTTCATGAGGGAACCAGCCATGTTGACGAACTTGTAGAGCATCTGAGACGCAGGTGACCACAGCCTAGCACCAACTTCCATCCCAAACCTGGACCTCTGGGCTCAAGGGCGCACTGACTCTGCGCCACCCTGGCCTCTGGAACCAACACTACAGAAACATGCAGTAATGCCTGTGAGGGTGCCCACACAACACACCATCAAGAAAAGTGAGATCAGAGAAGTGGTGCAGGCCATCATTGAAGATATGGGAGCGAGCTCCTCAAGTGCCCGACCAACTGAAAGAAGGCTGGAGAAAACTTGCAGAAGAGTGAATCAGACGGTGGAACTTCTCCGCCACACCATTGAGCCATAGATAGGAAGCAACATGCCTGCAAAGCTCGCAGCCAATCGGGTTTCCCAACTATTACAACTACAAGGGCTTCTCAGCATCATCCCTCTTTGCCCGATGGTGATTGATACAGTTTCATGTACATCGATGCTTCAGGCAACGGTTGTCGCTTTCAGATAGCCAGGTATACAATGCCAGTGACCTCAAGGATGGCTGGAACGCAACCTCAACATGGGTTTTCCAGATCCAGAAACCCTCTACCAAGACACACAAGATGTGCCCTACTTCATCATGGTGATGACGCCTTCTCCCTCAGATCCTTACCTCATGAAGCCCTACAGTTCCAGATACTCCACCCTGTGTAGAAGATAGGATACTTCAACTACAGGCTATCCAGGGCCAAAGAACGGGTGTGTGGTGAAATGCTTTGGCCAATCCTGGCCAACAGGTGTTCCAGTACTCTTACACCATGCAGCTATCGCCCTACCAGACTAGGAGGAAGCATCATGAAGCTGCTGCATCCTGCACAATCGCATGCGCACCCGCTACCCGACGTCTGCTGCATAGCAGAGCACAGACATTTCGGACGACTTGTCGGAACGTACACAGGGAATTGGGGACAGTGGAGCCTGGTGAATGGAGGAAGGACGAACACTCCTGATAGACACTGTGGATGCTACAAGGCCCGCAGCAGAGTTTCACATGAACGGGGAAGAAGCAGCGCAAACTACTGAGACACTGGTGCAACTCCCCATTCTGTGAGTAGTGGAGGTGGCAAGATAGGCATGACTAGAATGATTAATGGATGCTCCTTGAGCCTGTCGGATAAACCACTGATGAGAATTGTAGCCATGTATGTTTGAGTGGTCCTACGAATGAATTAGGGCATTATGAAATGAGGCTTTGTTATTTCATATAGTGTATGACTTCCAATGAATAAATTTTATTATTTAGTAATTAAAGGTCCAATTTTGTGGCAGCTAGGGATGGACTTGCTGCGCTGGTGGCTGCTTGCTTTCTTCCTCCATTATGTGACAGGGGATCCGTCAAGTCTGCAGCATGGGGAGTGGCAAGTCTGCAGGGGTCTCTGCCGTGGGGCTACTCGTCTTGAAGACACCTGCCTGGACCAGTGTAGCTGGCTCCTGCTGGAATAGGACTGCGTTGTGGGCTGTCTGAGGAGATCGGGTTGTCAGAGGCTGTCTCCTCGTCTGTGCGGATCTCCCCTCCAGGAAACTGCACTTGGCCCATACTGCACATCTCCCTAGTCAGTGAGGCCTTATAGCGGCGCCTGCCGGATTTTTTGAGGTGTTAGCTGCCATTACCAGGTTACATGTGCCTTCCTTTTTTTCTCAACCATCCCCAGGAATGTACTTCTGCCAGTGTTACCCCTAGGCTCTCTGCTTTGTCTCTCCAAGGCTGCCTGCTTCTCTTGGTGTCCACCGATACGTCTGTGGCCTTCTCCAAGGTACTCGTTCGTCCCTCAGCCCATTCCCAGAACCTCATCCTCTGCCTCTTTTCGAAATGGGTGTACTGTTTCCTCTCTCCCTTCTCCTGCCCTTGCCTCTTTCTCCCTCTGGCAGTGGGCTTGAGCAGGGCTTCTTCAGGGCTTGAGCTCAGGGCTATCAGGGGGCTTGGCAGCAGGCTTCAGGGACTGGAGCAGTCAATAGGGTTCCTTCAGGACTGGAGCAGCAGGGCCTTCAGGGCGGAGCAGCAGGGCCTTCAGCGCAGGGCGTGAGGCCTTGGGCTGGTCCACCACAGCAGCAGCAGCAGGTTCAGAGTCTAGTCCAGGTTGGGTGCTGGTCCTGTCCTTCTGCCAGGTCTGGAACGAGTAGGCACAGCTTCCTCTTTTTCCCTGATGACGAACCCATGTTTCCTGCTAGATGTATGTGGCAGCACATCTTTCCGACTGCCATGCATGCTGACAATGCTGTACTGCCATGCGTGCTGCATCTTTTTATATCCGGAGCTGATGCAATTTAAACTCCCCGCATGCACAGTGTACGCTTTGCATTCGATATACATCCACGCGGCATCCCCTTTGTTTCCTATCGGCGTCCGTGATGCATCCGCTTCATCTGCTATGCATCTGCCCCTTCCGCTATGCATCTGCTTCAAAATTCTCCCCCGGAACCCCTTCGGAGGTGTTATCCGCTTCCATCCACTTTCATCTGCTAGGCTTCCTATGAACATCCGCTTAACAACCCCACTACATACTACCCACGTCCATTCTTTTCCGTTGTTTTCCATTCTGTTTATGCAAATTTTCACCACTTTTTGGAGCGGATGACAACGGATGGAGCCACTCCCCCGAAATTTTGCTCGTCCGTGGCGTCCTTTATGCATACGTTTTGCGTCCGTCGGGCAGTGGGACCTAGCCTTTACATATTGGGTGGAAACAGGGATTTTTTGCAAGGATTTTTTAAAAAAAGAATAGAGCAGTATAGTAAATGCACAAAGGACAACCCAAATTTAGTCAAATTATCTTTTCTTTCTGCTGCCTTCTTTTTGTAGTTTTCCGCTTGTTATTTCTTATTTATTTTACATGCATTGCATAATGTTGCATATCCTTAAATCTAAGTAGTAGAATGAGTAGAGTCTAGGACAACTCACTGTAGCCAACTCGCCATGGGCATCTCACTATAAATCTGCCTTTGAATGTGTGTATATGTATTTTAGGTTTTTTTTCTGTTTTTGTGCCATATGTTTAAATGACAAAAAGAGAGGAAGGAGAAGGGCATTATAAGGTAGAAAAAAAAGCTGCTTTTTTTTTAGATTCCCAAAGATTGGAGAGCATTGGGAATGAACTCTTTGTAATTACAGAGCTTATGTTTTCTTGTGTGTTAATTATTCAAAGTGCTCATTTCATAATGCCCTGAGGCCTGGTCACATCAAATCTCATATTAGACATATTAATAAAGCTAATAATAAATATTTAGTACTGCAAGCAAAGCTCAGGAATTCTTGTAAGAGATGAACCACTTTGGCTTGCTGGGAGTTGAAACTCAGCAATCTAGAGAATTATTGGTTCTTCTCCCTCCCATAACACAAACCAATCTCAATATATTTTTGTTGTTGTTCTGGTTTGAAACCCTCTTCCTAGTGCACATGTGATTAATGCTATCACTGCCTGGGGATACACAGTGCCAAGTAAATGTATTTGTAGGTAGTCTTCAGGTTACAACTACTCGCTCAATGACTATTCAAAGTAATGGTACCTCTTTCTTTTTACTTTTTTTTTCACCTTTGTTCTTTCCTTTCTTTCTTTTTTCCTTTCTTTACTTTGTATTTGTTTTTAAATCTTTTTTAAGTGTTTTATAACATTTATGGAAATATATAAAAACCCAAAGTTATGATGGCAAGGGATTGGACTAAAAGACCTCCAATTTCTCCCTTCCAGCCCTATCATTCTGACTTCTATGGCACTGAATGAGGGGGACTTACATCCTGTCCTTGCAATTCCAGACATCACAACATCTCCATGACACAATTGTATTTAAGACATTGGAAGACAGTAAGTTGCAGTTGGAATACAGCAAGTTCTCTGGAGGCTTCTCATAAGCAATATCAATGGGAAAGCCAGCAGGAAATCAGAAGTCGCTTCCACTCCTGCAAAGGGTCCCCCACCTACCCACCCTGCTTCTATAGTGCCCCCACAGCACCTGCAGGAACTGCATCTGCCAGTCTGATTGGCATTTGACTGCATCTGCCAGTCTGATTGTCTGAGACTCCTGCCACTTCTGCTTAACATCCCATGAAGTCTTGAAGTCATGATGGCAACCAGGACTACTAGGATTGCCATGTGGATTCACACTTTATGATTACATTGCTTAGCAACAAAAATTTGGACACCAAATTACCATCACAACCTGAGGACTGCACATTATAAAGAATTTGTTAAACGATGAAGCCATCGTTCATTTTGGAGAAGGGAGAGAACTTGTTTGACACTCTGATGTTGGGTATACTACTTGCTGGAGTAGTGAACCCAGGCCCATAGATCACAGATCGCGTGATTGACTCTTATTTTAAGCTTTTCATCAATATAATTTAAAGACTAGCTGACATAATGCTTAAACTCTGTTAATTTCAAAGGAACCAAAAGCAAGCTGAATTGCACATATAAGCTTGCTGATTTGGGTGTGTGTTTGTGTGCAGTCTGACTGATGTGCCTCCATTATGATGAAAGTCAAATGAAATTTTATAGAAATCCATCTGTCTGTAAGTCTGAGAGAAGCTTCAAGGTTTTAAGGTATTAATGCATGAGTGTTATTGCTGAGGTTTAGCAATCCACCTTCATAAAGTTAAACTTCCAGAAATGGAGGTACTCGGAAATTCTGCTCAAGGCTACAATGAGCAGGGGTTTAATGTGAAGCCTTGATAGGAGCTCAGATACAGAATAGCCAATCTTTGTGGTCCACAAGGCAGAGATTAGAAATGACTCAAATGCATCCATGCTTACGATGAAGAGCTGATCCAATTCTTAGTAAACCTAGCCTGTGGCTCGAGCTTTTTTAAACAGATGCTTCTTAGGCCTCCATGATTCCAGTTTCATCCAGTTCCATTATACTAAAATAACCACCTTAGGATTCCTCAGAGGCTCACTTTAATAATCTTATAGAAGTTGGATATTAATCTACATCTTGTCCATCCAGATGTGCCCAGAACTTTTCATTTAAATGGTTACTAAGTGATACTGAGTAATGTAATTTTTGTTTTAAAAAAACTAGTTTAAATAAGTAAGAATTTTTGCTAGTATAATGAAATGAGTAATATTCCAACTTCAGTTCTGCACTGTTCATCAAAACTTGATTCTGAATTAGCTTTAATCTGGCCACATATTTAATGTTTATTTTGCCTGGACCTTTGCTAAGATGATACTCTGAATTTATTTGCTCTTGTTTGGAAATGATAAATAATAACTCTTTCATAGGGAGCCATAAGGACTGTATAGAATGGGCATTGTTCAAAAATTAATGGAGCTGCTCAGCTAATCCTTATATCCAGATCAGGGCAAGCATACAACCTTTCAGTAGAGCTACCAAAATAAAGGAATGAATGGATGAATGAACTAACTAACAAATAAATAAATACCATTAGAAACAGTACTATGAGTAATTAGCATAGTGGTTTGGGTTATTCCAAATGTATTTATTTGTTTAATTCTTTTATGTATATAACATTATGGATGGAAAGTGGGACACCGGATGATGTCTCCTCTATTCTAGAGCATTAAAATAGCAATAGGAAGAAAGGGATGATACATCTAACCAGTGCAAACCATCTTGGCACCTAACCCTGAGTGCTGGATATTACAGGCTTTATCACTCTCTTTGAACTAATTTGTTATCTTGCAAAGCACAAGGAAGGCCCAATCTATTGCAACTGATAGTCTTGCTTGAAGTCAAATGGCTTTTGTAGAAAGGTCAACTGAAGGGCTATTGAAGTGATTGGTCCCATACAGTAAGGAAAAAATAACTTGTTGCTGCACAGAATTGCTTCATGGGGTGATTTAATCAAACCAGTTTTGAAACAAACCACACATACTCACACCATTTATTCAATATTTGAAAAGTTGATATCATTAATTGTTTGCATTTTCCAAATGCAAAAGTTGATATCATGCAATTGTTTGCATTTTCCAAAGCAAAATAATTCAAGGAGGTTGGTGCATTTCCATCCTTCCCTATCTATCAGGTATGGGACTAATAGATTTCTGTTCTCCTTTTCAATCTATTAGCATCTTTGTCCCTTTTGAATTGTTGGGTAATTAAAGGTAAAGGTTCCACTGGAACATATGGCTCTAGGGGGCGGTGCTCATCTCTGTTACAAAGTCGAAGAGTCAGCGTTGTCCGAAAATGCCTCCGTGGTCATGTGGCTGACATGACTAAATGCCAAAGGCATATGGAACGCTGCAACCTTCCCACCAATGTGGTCCCTATTTTTCTATTTGCATTTTTACATGCTTTCAAACTGCTAGGTTGGCAAAAGCTGGGACAAGTAATGGGAGCTCATTCCATTATGCGGTGCTAGGGATTCGAACCACCAAACTGTTGACCTTTCTGATCGAAAAGCTTAGCATCCTGAGCCACTCCATGGGTAATTAGCTTGATGTAAAATATAATTTAAAAGATGAATATATGGTAGAAATCCATCTGACATTACAAAGCTTGACATAACTGTCTATTTTAGAAAGCTGGATCAATTTTGGAATTTTGCAAATTAATTCTCAGGAGTTTGAGTTAAATCTTGAACAAGCGCTAATAGAAATAGACTCACTGACATAAATAGAATGTAGCTAAAGATCAGGCATTTGAGTTTTTATTTCTTATGCATGCTGTATTCTTAGTTAAGCCAGGTTGCTCCAGAAAGCCAATATTAAATCTAGAGAATTTGTCATTAGTGCTATATTAACCTTTTAAAAAATGTTTCCAACAGATTTCTAAACCCTAAATGGTTTACGCAGCATTTAAGGTGGAAAGCAGATTCTTGGTAAACTATTAAACTGATTTGGGTTTGTGGATTTCTTTTCTGATTCCTTCCTCGACTAATGTTCCTTGAGCAGATCCCTAAAGTTGAGTTGACAAGTTTGGTTCTGGAATTTTTTTTTTTAATAAAGTTTTATTTGGGTTTTCACACATACAAATACAAGTAAAACATCTTTTTTTAAAATAGCATGGTCCCGGGTTGAACTTATTTATACAGACACAAAACTCAATTTCATGCTCCTTTTTGTGTTCTATTCCATATCTTATACTTCTACATTTCTATATTATAGGTTTTTCCCTCTTTCTATTGTTCTCAATTTTAGTTTGATTATCTCACTCAATTAAATCATTATTATATATACTTTTGTCTGTTCTAGTTTCAATTTCATATTATCTATTTCTCAATTAAACAAATTTTGTCCTGCCAGTTACTAATTGGATATACTACCTTTATATATTTTAATTACATTCATTCAACTCTTATTAAACTTCAATATATACCTTTAAGTTTATAGACCTTCAATATAATTACATAAGAGGTAACTTCTAATTGAATTCTGCTTGTACATTCTTATAATTGCACACTATATTCTTAAAAAAAAAAGATTGTAAATATATGATAATTATAATCTTCATTCCAGATTCCAGTTCAGTTCTAGTCGATAGTAATAATTTGAGTCTTAAACATCTTTAACACTTTTTCAATTAAATATCATACTTTTCTTAAAAATAATATAATCTCCATATTATATTTTTCCCTTAATTTCTCTTCAGCATGTTTTATAAATCATTAATATACCTTTTGTTACATTTATTTTATTGACAAGCCTTTCCATCTGAATTCCGGATAGCTATTTTATCAGACATATTTATATCATACATTGTTTCAGATATTTCTATAGAAATTATTTTCTGTTTCTATATAACTATTACTATCTTATTGTACTTTGCAGAATCCCTTTTTTCATTAAATCTTCACCCATTATCTCTAAATGGCCCTGTTTCTCTATATTTTGTTTATCTGTCCTTTATAACTTATTTTCCTTTCTATTCTTCCCTCTCATCCTCTCCATCCCCTTTTTACCCCTTTGTCTCTCTACTTCTAATTTCTCTCTCTGCATTTTCCTCTGTTCTGTGCTTCTGATTTATACTTATTTTTCACTCTATTTTTTTTGGGGGGGGGGGAGTTGTTTTTGCAGTCTTAAAATTTCCTATTCTCTTTCCCCCTTTCCTTTTTTCCCCCATCTAAGATTACTTGTTCATTAAGCATGGCTTCTTCTTTGTCTCAATCTTCTTGTTCTGCAGCTATTTCTTGTTGTTTTCTCAAATTCCAATCTGCCATTTCTAAAAACGAAATACAAAGCCAAAATAACTCTCCTTCTTCTGTATCTTCTTTGTACTTTTAAGTTTCCGATTTTCAGTCGCTTATCTAAAAGTGGAGCCATCATTAAACAGTTATTAAACAATCACCATATTCATTTTGAGTCATTCTCAAACAATAACAAGAATCCAGGCAATCATCAAAGTAACAGATAGTCCCAAGTTATATCTACTTATTTCTTTTTCGACTTTCTCTTCCTGGGTTTTATGTTGCAGATATATTCTAGTTAGCAAAGTATCTTTTGGAAGTCTTGTTGAGATTTTCCCCGCTATAAGTCTTCTTTTAATTCCATGGCAGTCTCCTCCTTCCAGATCCTGCCCTTTTATTCTTTTTTCTCTCCTTTCCTGTTTTCAAAGCTTTTAATTATCAGAAATCTTATTATAGCCTTTGATTTTTTTATTTTCAGCATTAAATGCTTATGATGATCAAAGTGGAATTTTTTGCCAATTCTTGCTTAAGTCTCTTAGCTGTCAGTCAGGTAAAAGGAGGGGGAAAAAACCAAATCTATCTTCCCTTTTCTCTCTCACTTACGCAGACTTAAAAATCTTCTAAGGGAACACATGTTATCTTTTAATAGTTCTAATTCCAAGGTACCTTAATTGTTGCTTTTGCTGTTGAACTCCCTGTCGACCAAAACTTTCTTCTTCACTATATCTTCCTCTGCACATCTTTTCCGCGTCGAGTTCTTCTTTCTGATTGCAATTCTGACCACCGCTTGCAACCGCACTTGCATGGAAGGAAGTAATGGGCGCAGCTGTGGAGAGAGCATGCAGCTCTCCTGCAACCTCCAGGCAGTCTCCCGCCTATTCCCACCTGCTACAGGTGGCCATTAGCCTGAAACGCAGCTGGCTCGGGCGCTCCATGCGAGAGGCATCGAATC
The DNA here is from genome assembly GCA_004320025.1 of Laticauda laticaudata. Taxonomy (NCBI): domain Eukaryota; kingdom Metazoa; phylum Chordata; class Lepidosauria; order Squamata; family Elapidae; genus Laticauda; species Laticauda laticaudata. The sequence goes on along the minus strand of BHFT01045219.1, from coordinate 66 downwards.
TAAAGGCCTCGCAGAGAGTGAGGTTAAAAATCGGTTCTGATCACTTGAGAATCTCTCTTCTTTTTG
>BHFT01045218.1:0-37999 GCA_004320025.1 Laticauda laticaudata | reverse complement strand
TGTTTTTTTTTCCTTTTTTGAAGATGGGAACCACATCAGCTCTTTTCCAGTCCTCTGATAGTTCCCTGGTGCTCCAGAACTTTTGAAAGATATAGTACAGTGGTTCTGAGATGACCTCTGCCAGCTCCTTTAAAACTCTGGGATTTAATCCATCAGGCCCCGGTGATTTGTTTTCATCAAAATCAGACAGATGTTCTCTTACTGTTTTTTTTCTTATTTTAACTTTTATTTCTGGTCTGCCTTTTACAGTTAAGTTTTTGGTGGGTTGAGCTATAGTTTCTTTTTGTGTGAAGATGGATGCAAAGAATGAGTTAAGCAGTTCTACTTTCTCTCTGTTGCCTGTTACTTCCTTGCAATCTTCTCTCTTTAGTGGACCGACTGTTTCCTTGATTTTTTTCTTGTTATTTATTTGTTGGAAGAAACTTTTTTTATTATCTTTGACTTTTGCTGCAAGTCTTTGTTTGTTCTGAGCCTTTGCTGTCCTGACTTCGTCTTTGCAGATTCTGGCTATCTGCTGATATTCTGCCTTAGCTGTATGTCCTTGAGTGGCCTACAGTTCCTGCTTGATCTGCTGTTATAAATAACATACATGCAGATGCAAGCAAAATAAATCCTGTGTAGATGAGCCTTTCTCATTGGGGACTTAAAAATAAAGAGATTTAAAGATGAAATATAGAGCTCCTATGTTGTCAGACAACACTTTTTTCCCCTGCCAATGTGCTACATGGAACATCTGAAGGAATTCCTAAAATATTGTGGGTATTATCTTTAACATCTAGCAATAGCCAATGTAAAGCAAATAAATGTCTTTTCTTTCTATTGAAAACATTCTTTGTCTGCTCCCCAACTATTAAAAATGCAATCATATATTACAAATCATAATCTCTTAATCTATGCTCCAAATACCATAACTGTATGATGAACTGTTTTAATTTAATCCACTATACTGGATAATTATACTACAACTAGTCAGCTATTTAATAGACAACCTAAAACTAATGAAATATAAAAGCTGTTAGATGCAAGCATTATTTAATGCAAGCATTATTGAAAAAGAGGATGCAACTTCACAACCCAACCACAAAACCATATTCTCCAACATGTACAGTGAATAGCTCTGCAACGTGTATTTCAGTACAATATCCAAAATCAGTGGCAAAACAAAGAAGGTGGTTTCAGTACGCATTAACAATCTACCTGTACTTTTACATTATATATGAAGTCTTAACATATATAGTATTTGAAGTATATGAAGTCTTAATATATAGCATTTCAAATGATCAATGCAGAATTCTAGAAAAAAGAAAGGTAGAATCTGAATACCTGGAAACAATTTCTCTTCCTCTTGGATTCTTATAGTATCATTTCTGAACAACCTTTCCATTCCTTAAATTTAAATTGCACCAATTTTGATGGATCAAATGAAAGGTCTGTGTAATTATCAGTGTTTTCCCAGCTATGGTCAAAAAAGTATTTTTGAGTGTTGCAACTCTTATGATCAGCAACTGAGTTATCAGAGGCTGACTTTTAGTCATCATGCTAAGGAATAAAATACTTAGCTTATTCCTGGCATAGCATGATATACAAAAATATTTACTTCATATAGTAATTCTGTGTGACCTTACATATTTGCAATTAAATAAATAACTATGAGTTGTTCAACAAACCATATTCAGAAATCATGTCTAATATAATATGTGAACTAAGAACTGTGGTCATAATCACATAGTACTAATGCAAATCCTACTTCATGCATTTCAGTAATTCACTCTGAAAGATAGTGACCCTCTCTACATTTATGGTAATAAATTCTGTAAGTTGATATACCCTGATCAGTGCTAATGACCAGTGTGGTTGGAGATATGAATTTATGAATCTGAGTTCTTCATGATCCATTCCTAAAATTGCTTGTAAGGCACTGGTACAAAGACAAATTAGATCAATCCCTAATAAAAATTATGCAACTGGGCCAAAATATTGCAGAGAAAATGAGACAAGCAACAGTTTTATTTTCATTTTCCTATCAGAAAATGCAAAAGCTGGTAATAGAATAGCAAAGATATTTCCCAGTTCACTTTTAGTGAAGACAACCAATTTCGCTGACATATTTGTACAGGTAATTCTTGTTTAGCAACCACAACTGGGACTAGCAACTTGATTGTTAAGTGAAGCAGTTGCTACGTGAAGCAGTGGATAAGTGAAACAGCAACTTATCTTCTTACTTCAGCTTTCCTTCACTTTATAGACTTGCAATGGATGTACATGCGAGAATTGGTTGTGAAGTTACTTTTTCATCACTGTGAAAAATTTAATCACAATTTGTACAGTTGCTGTATGAGGTAGTACAGCAGAAAAATTTAACCTATACTACCAAGAGAAAAATATAGATTTTGCTATATTGCTACTGTGCTTCTTTGCCGTCAGGATGTTTCCCTTTCCTTTCTTAAGGTAAGCATTTTACAAAAATACAAACCTCAAAACTAATATTTTGAAAAATAAAATAAGTTTGCTGCTGAATGGGTGGTCTCCTCAGAGTAACCCCATGATAGACAAAAATAAGATCAATTACATCAGAACTGTATTGTAAACTTGATTATTGTGAAACTAGCTTGATACCCGTGCTTTGCTACGAAACTATGTGGTCGGGCTTAGCTTTTGGGGAGGAAAATAAGAGGGGGGGGGAATCTGCCTCTGCCTACCAGCATCCATCGGTATTCATCTGGCTAGTGTCCCGTCAGTGTGTGAGAGAGTTGAGGGCTGGAAACTAAAACAGTATTTGCTGTGTGAGCAAGGAGACAGCAAGGAGCCTGGGCGTGGCTTAGTTGAGCTGTTCTGTACTAAAGCTGATTGTTGCTGTGAAGCTAAAACCGAAACTCCTCTCCTCTGCTTGTGTTTTGCATTTGAAACATTTATTTTCCAGTGGGAAGGGGGAGTAGAGCTCCTTAGCATTAGAGCATGTTAATAATTATATAGGAAATACTAATGCCCTGATGGTCATTTTGAAAAATCCTTTTTAAGTGAGCACCTAGAAGCCAAGAGGAACATAACGTGCCAAATTTCAAGTTTGTAAGCTTTATGGTTCTGGAGATTTTATGATGATATGTGACTGGTATTTCGCTTTTACATATAGAGATAATTCTTTTCTCTCACCAAATGAGAGGAACTCAGAAAGGATAACAGCCAGAGGGCATTTGTTGATCGTGGCATGAATTCTTGCCAATGCTGATTTCTTAAATTTCATCCCCAGGAAAGAAACCTGAAGGAGCTTTATTGGGCTACTTTGCACTGTCAAGGAACATTGAAGAAACGTCTAATCAAGCCAACCGAAACAACTGGTTTACACACATTATTCAAAATACAAACAATGTTGTTCATACAATCTACACAACTAAATAATGAAATACTGAATGTCAACCGTTTAATAAAAATAATTTAAAAATCTTACCACAAAGAATTCTCCATTGAGCATCTAATTTAAAAAATACTGTATATTTTGGTAATACATATGTAACATCTAATAAACTTCATATCACTGACATACTACCTACAATAGAAATGCAAGCATTCTGAAGACAGCCATGTAACATGTAAACCTTAGGAAAACAGTCGAAATGAAACATTTAAGTTACTACAGAGAGAAGCCCAATTTCCCTGCCACCACCTCCTCAATATTTAGAAGGACTAAATTCCTAAGAATAAAAAGATTTCAAATCTTTTGGTTAAAACAACATACAAATTAGGAACAAAACAACCACAAACAGAGCATCTACACAATACAGCAAATAACCAATGCAAGCAAGTCGCAAAGCCAATAAAAAGAGAACGGGAGAATGCATCAAGTTGGAGCTGATTTTTGCACCTGCAGTCCAGCTGAAACGGAAAGACCAGCAGATCAGAAGCACAGGGAATGATAGCATGGATCATGCAATGATATGACTGGGAGAAGCAAGCCACTGCAGACAAGACTTGTAAGGTAGTTAATGTATGAAAAAGCTTACTTCATTTAGAAAGCTCACTAATTGGTCTACCGTTAAATAATCTGTTTTGTCTCCATTGCTGAAAAGAAATTTATTAGAAAAAAATGTAAGTTTTCATATAAGATCCTACAGCAGGTATGATTTACATGTTGACATTTTTTTACATTCCCAACATTGATCTAATATTCTTCAACAGACCTAAGATGTATTTTCAAAATGAGTACTTATAAGTGATATTGACTATGCTCTCTCTATGCCCCCATTTAACAGATTAAAGAAAGAAGCAAATGCAACATGTAAGTCTTCCAAATTAATAACTTAGTGCATGAAACCTCAGATGTTAAGACTTTCTTAACCTAATTAGTCCATATATTGTGTTAATAACCTTATAATAGCAAGTTCATATTACAGGTTAGTAAAGCCAATTTAAAAACAGAAAGGGTTTCTTTAAATCAGAAGATCCTGAAAACCTGTATCAGAACATTCAATTGAGTTAAACCTTTGGAGAAGGAATTTGACTTCTGATAGCATTATCTTCAGATTATTAAAATTAAGTTTATTATGTAGAGTAACTTACATTTTTCTAAAAAGCTCCTCTATATCCGTACGAGGACATATTTTTTGGGTTAGTTCATAAAACTTCTCAAAAGTAAATGCTGAAGGCTCTATTTCATCATTCTGAAAGTAAAATAAAGCTTAATATGTACCAGGTTGGACTTAGCGATGGAAGAATTTACAACATGTTCATCATGGATGGAAGCAAATAATTCAATGTTATTTGACTAAAAAAATATATCTGGAAATAATTCTCTATAATCGCAATAATAATGTACATTATTTTATGTGTGTAGTATATAGTTACTGCATTAAAATATTCTAATTATAATTAGCATAGAAGTTAACAATGGACAAACTGCTAATGAAGTATTTTTGATGCTGAATAATCAACTGCAACCATTAACTGTTTTAGGCTTGTAACACCCATCTTGAAACCCTTAATTCTTGAAAATTAAATTTAAATACCTTTCCACTGGGAAGACCCAATTCTTTAAGTGCCTGAAATATCACTTTTTCAGTTTTACCTGACGCAAACGTTCTGGTAATGCTGGGAGGGGAAAAGAAGAATTAAATTATTCCAAAGCTTTGGCAATCACACGTCCTCTACTGAAATGACAATAGTTCAGTAATGATTTTCTGTATTGACAGTGTAAAGTATCTCTTCAAGAGCATTACACTTCTATTTGAATAAATAAACAATTCCATTACCTAATTTTCACATCCATTACCATATATCTAATGTGTAGTTTTGAGTGTGTGTGAATATTCATAAACCAGGGATATCAAGGGAAGATATTAATATAGAAAGCTATACCTACATATGTTAGATACAATTAAATCCAAAGACATTATGAGAAAGTTGAAGTTTGAGGAAAGACTATAATTTGAAGCTTGTGTCCCCACACACAGGTTCTTAGTGGAATTTATTTTAGGAGCTAAAGGCTGGGAGACTGTTGCCACTTACCCTTCTGAAAGAAAGCTGAGAAACAAAGCTTTCAAGCATCCTTTATGTTTTTTTGGTTAATTATTCTCACAATTTGGTTTTAGTGTAAATGAAATATTTCCTTTTGGGTTTTTTTTTCTTTCAAACTTTGACAACTGCTGTCACAGCATGTTCTTCCTCTCTGTTTTTGTGTTATCATACAGTCTTTACTTCTCCAGAGAAATCCCCGCTGATCAAGAATTATATCATGAACACAGGAATGTCACATGTAGTATTATTAGTCAACCATTGCTAATATGGGTGTGACCTTCTCACATCATGCTTTAATCTTAATTCTTGGCCTATCTCACTTCATATTTCTTTCAAAGTGAATGAACGCTTTCTCAACTGTTTTTTGACGAGTCAACTTTTTACTCTAAAGAGATTTTTACAGTGATGCCTGTTCTCCATACAGTTCACAATTTGTTCTTTTTTTATAAACACTAGAACTAGAATAAACATAATCAAGTTCACTGATGCTGAATATATGGTCTAATGATAACAATGGCAGTTTTTGCTTTAGCCTTATTACAATCATGTAATAAGCAGCAACCATGAGCCTGGTTGCTGCTTAAGCCCCATTCCCCTTTGAGCAACAGTGATCAACTGATTTCTGTTATTCCTCCTTTACCTTTGCACTTAGATCAACCAGCAGTGATAATTCCTTTGAGCCATAACTTTAAAAAATTGCAGTGCTTAACTCTACGACAGGGCTAAGCACCTGGATGCTAAACAGTATCTCAGCCAGCATGGAAAATAAAAAAGGATGTGAGACTTGTAATTTAAACATAGGTTGCCTATCCTTCTTCTGAATATAGAGGATTAATAATTTCCTAATTCTAGCAAACTGTTTTAAGAGGGCTAACTGATTATGCTATGTCTATTAATTTTCAATTCTATCCCCAAAATAAAGGAGGTTTCTCTGGCAAAGCTATACAGTATCACCACTATTTATTTCACCATTCACTTGAGAACAACATCCAATCAGGATAGAAAATATTGTTGAAGCATAGATCCTAGGCACAGATTACAGCATCCCTTTACCTTGATCAGCAGACTACTAAACTAATATTGCTTCTAATGGGCTTTCTGACTTGTGATTGTTACTCATTTAAATTTCACAACCATACATAATTCCTACATAACCCCACACTTGAAGCTCACAATACACTTACCTTCTAACTGGAATTTTGCCATTAGTGTTAGTCAGAAATGCCAATTTCATCCAGCTAGAAGGGGAGAAAAAAAAACCAATTAGACTTCCCCCCAAACAACTTAATAGAAGCTCAGTTCATAAAATGAACAGTAGAACGAGAATAAGCCAAAAGCTATCCCTGGGATTTTTTTTAAATTACGAAGTACAAAAGTGGGGCTTTAAAAGCTCACGCAGTTTACACATGGATTTATGTAAGAATTGAGTCAAATGTTCACCTTCATGCATTCTTGCATTATAAAAGACTAATTACTACTTCTCACTCATAAGACTAACAACCATTCTTTCTCACCATCAAAATTAGCCTTAAAGGGGACTTGATGTAAACTCAGTTTTATAAGAGAAGGTGAGCTTTCTCACATACAGCTTTCTCAAACTTGGGCAGAAAAAATCAGACTAATGTAAGTCAGTTGCAGCTGAGCTATGATTCTATTTTACAATGGCTTTCTAAAAGAGAATCGAGCAATGGGCCACAGCTCACTCTGTCTCTTAGTCTTCTGGAGGGGACAGAAGGCCATGAAGTGATATCAAGATACCAGTGAAAGTAACACGGTTGACATTTTTCACCTATTTTTTAAACTGCTGCCATTTTGACCCATAACCCTGCCCTTTAAACCCCCCTCCTCCAATTCACTGTTAAATGTTATTGCCATTTCAGGTCATTTTTCCTGGGTTGGGTGGGGAGTTTAAAAAAGAGAATGGAAATTATTTGCTTCACACAGTCCTCACTCTTGTTTCTACCCTTTTTTTTTTGAGTGTGTGTGTTTGTGTATGTGTGTGGGTGAGTGGGTGGATAGAGCTTCATGCACTGCATATTTGTAACATGTCCTTGGGATATTGAAGGACTAATTGAAAGTGGAGAGCCACATTCAGACTACAGAACCCTTGACACTGTTCTAAAAATTCTAATTGAATGAAAATGCTCCCAACTTTTGGATACAAGTAAAATCTTAACAGCATACATAAACACACAAGTTAGGAAAAAGAGGAAATGATTTCCTCTGACTACTATCATTCTGTTATCATGTCTTCTTTAATGCCTTCCTGTACAGTCATGCAAGAATGAACACAATTTAATACACATGAAATATTTAATTCAGCTGTCATGGATAGAAAGCTTTGGTTGAAATGTTTTTAGCATCCAAAAAATAAAGCAACTATTGAAGCACTTTTGATAACATTTGTTTGAATAGCTATGTACTATATATTATGAGTGAGAAGAGGCAATGGTGGTTACTCTATACATATTCTTGCTCTCCAGAGAGCAAATATGTTGGGTTTTCCATGTTCCTTGAGCAATGTGAATAATGGAAACGTGGCATGATATACGCTTGAAGTCTCTTGAATGATGAAAAGCAGGAATTTCTGCACTCTGGAGAGCTTTTACTGAAAGGGTGCTAAAAGCTCCTGATTAAATCTGTTATCTAAAACATGTTTGACAAAATAAATAAATAAAATAAATAAAGCTAAAGGGTGATGTAAAGGTGTGTGTGTGTTTGTGTGTCTGTGTATCCAACACTTACTTCAACTTACTTCTGCAACTTGTTTTTCAGAAATATTCTACAATAACCTCTGTCATCCACAGCAGAGATGTTCTGTGGTAAATCATTCAACCTAACATTTTGGAATACAGAAACAAGGATGTTGGGACCACGTACTACATGCAGCTCAGCTAATACCCTGAAGGGTTCTTCCGACATCAGACAAAGATATTCCAAATAGTTTCAGAAGAAATGGGGGCTGAAAGAGTGAGCAAAGAGATTCCAGAACCTCCTTCTCAAATACTTTTGCGCTAAATCTCTCTTTAAGATTATTGTTTCCTGAGGACTTTGACTCCCACAGGTGCTTTTTTGAAAGGTGATTGTTTTTTTCTTTTAAGACATTTCACTTCTCATCCAAGAAGTGAAATATCTTCAAGGAAAAAATGAAGAAAAGTTGCCCTTTGAAAAAAACACCTTTGGGACAACCATGACCTAGATGACTGAGAATCTCCATAGATATTAAGGAATTGTACCTTCTACTGCTTGGAAAGCAACAACAGTTCCTTTTTTAAAAAAAAAAGTTTTTTATTTTTTTTAAGTCAAACATATACAAACAAAACATAAAAACCATCTTCCATCTTATATACATGCAGTATGTCAGTTGGTTACATATCTTTTATACTATCCTTTTGTAGTCATTTCTCAATTTATATAAATTTCCATTGTCAAGCTAACATATGCTTACATACTTATCAATTATTAATCATCCATGACCAAACTATTTATTCTATCATTTTATATGAGATATTTCAAATTTTATTTTAAACAAATTTTATTTTAAAATTTATGTCATACTTTCATCCAATGATTATATATGTTTATATTATATTTTATATCTATCTATTAAAACCTATTACAAAATCAACAAATCTATTATTTGCCATGTCTTTTTGTCCAACCATTGATAAAACAAATCCCATATCACATAAAACTGTTTATCTTTCTTGTCTCTCTAATTTCAAATGTCAATTTACTCATTTCAGCACAGTCCATAATTTCTTTAATAAACTTCCTCTTGCATAGTATTTATCATTTTTCCAATTCTTAGCAAGAACAACAACAGTTTCTGAGGGAAATAGCATTTAAGGAAACTGGAAGAACTAAAAGAATCTTTTCAAATTTGTTGCTTTTTAAATTGTTTTTTTATTTCTTTTTTATTTTTTTGAAAATTTTTTATTGATTTTATAAACAAACATAGACAAACACACAACACAGAACATGGAAACATGAACCTCTTTCTTGAGCAGCCTATCCCGGGGTTACTCTCTTTACAGACACCAGTTCAAATTTCATGCTCATTTTATATACCATTCATATCTTATTACCATTCTACATTTTCTAGATAGCTTCTCCCCTCTTTAACTTTCTTAATTTTTATTTTTATTTTTCATCTCAAATCAGATCATTATATTTATATTCTTTGTCTGTCCTATTTCAACTGTCTATTATCTTTTCTCATTAAACAAAATTCCTCCTGTGGTCACTGATTGGAGTATGACGCCTTTATATCTTTCCCCTAAAATTATAACACTTAATATAAAACGTAACTTCCATTCGGATTCTGCGTAAATACATTAAAGCTAGACACTACATTTTAAAAAGAAAAAAGAAAAGTATAAATATATAATATAATTAAAACAACGATCCATACCAATTCAATTCTCATCATTAATGTTAATATTCATTTAAATTTTAAACATTTAATACATTCTTTTCAAATAGGTATCATGCTTCTATGGGAACACTTGTAAACTTTCCATGATTACTTCCCCCTTCACTTCACTTGCATTTTTAAAACATTATGTCATTAAAATGTTCCCATTCCTTTCTACATTAATTCTCTCATTTAATTCATTCCATTTATTTTATTCAGAAATGTTTCACTAAATCATACGTTGTTTTCCAACTTTCGAATATTATTTCTAAGTACAAATATAACAATACACTCATATGTACCTTTGCAGAATTCCTTTTTCATTAAATTTTTACCCATGTATCTCTAAATAAATCCTGTTTCTTTACATCTTGCTTCACACCCTTGTAGCTTCTTTTCTCTTTCCTCCTCCTTTGCTTTCTCTCTCTGCCCTTTTTACCCCCTTGTCTCTCCACCTCAATTTCCCTTTTCCTTTTTTTTGTTTCTTTCTCACGGGTATATCCACTTTTCACCTTATTTTTCCCTTTTTGTTGGTTTTTTAGATCTCAAATTTTCCATTCTCTTTCCCTTTTCTTCCCCAAGTAAAGTTATTTGTTCATTAAAGATGGCTTCTTCTTTGTCCCAATCTTCTTGTTGCGTAGTCTTTTCTTGTAGTTTCTCATAAGGTAAAGATCACCATTTCTAAGAATTGAAAAATGGAACCAAAGAGAGCCCTTCCCTTCTTGTTCCTCTTCTTTTATATTTTTAAATTCTATTTTCAGTTCGTCCAAAAGTGATGCCATTGTAGAGGGTTTTTTTCTTCTTTTAAAACAACCACCCAAGTGTTTTTAATCCTTCCAATATAATTCCAAAAGTCCCAAAGTCACCAAAAAATCCAAATACACACAAGCTGTTTCTTTTTACACTTCTTTTTTCACTTTCTCTTCCAGGGTTAGTATTTAGTTACAAAGTTCAGTTTAAAATATTATCTTTAGCAGTCCTGTTAAAATTTAACTTTAGATTCTTTAGATTCCAGGCTATCTCCTCCTTCCAAATCCTGTTCTTATTGCTCTTCCTCCCCTTTCCACTTACAGCAAAAAATTTTATTTCTCCTCTCCTCTTTTCTTCACTGATTCTCCTTCTGTATATATCAGAAATATTTTACCCCTTGGCATTAAATTTTCCAGTTTAAATAGCTGTTGATACCAAAGCAAGATTTTCCGATTTCTCGTTGATCTCTGTTCGCTCGTCAATGTAAGGAAGAGGAGAGTGGAAAAAAAAACCAACTTTCCCTTTTCACTTTCATTCGCTGCTTCCAGTCTTCTTTGGAGCAATGTATCTTTTTTTTTTTTAAGTTTAATTTCCAGGATGCCTTAAGTTGTTTTTCTTATCCTGGTCAGCCAAAACTTTCACTTCAGCCTACTATTCTTCCTCCTGCACATTCTTTTCCAGAAGAGGGCTTCTTTGAGGCGCCTTTGACCGCTGCTCTACCGCCTTCGGAAAGGGAGTTTAGCCAGCTGGGGAGGAAAGATGCGCTCTTTCCGACCCTGCTTGAGTTCTTCCCTTGTCTTCACCGACCTCTACAGGGTGGCTCAGCCCAAGCCAGCTGGGCTCGGCGCTCCAGCGCCAGCCAGGCAGAAACCGCGCACGATTACGATGGCCTGACCTGCCTGCCTGCTGCTGAAGCCCTGCAAACCGGAAGTTTTCTTTTATTTCTTTTTGAAGAAATGGAAAATAGGGCTTACAAAGCATAGAAATATACTTTAGGGTAATCTGAGCAGGGTAAGAAGATTACAACAACGCATTCGGTCTCAGCTGCATTTTCCCAATGTTTCTGAATATTCTTTGAGAAATCTCATTAAGAAAAGACTAATTCAGCCTTGGATCCATATGAAATAAGAACATTTGCAGGTAAGTTGTCAGCCGTTCTCCCTCCTGAACCAAGAAAAGTTCAGGCAAAGCCAGTAATTACAACTGCCTCTCTCAACAGATTGTAAAATCCCACAATAAACTCCCTTAACTCCTGAATGTGTGTTTGACTTTGGGAATGTATTTTATTTGTGGGGTGGAAATGTGAGGAATAGATTACCACATTTCTCATGGATGTTTGAATCATTAGGGAATGTCTTCTGCAGCTTATCCAGATATTTATTTTTTGTGCCAAATAAGGAAATGAAGTTTTTTTAAATGCACTTCAAGAAACATGTAGAAGGAACAAAATCGTAATTGATGAGGTGAGGGGGAAAAAACTTACTGTTTCTTGAGGCATGTCGTGGGACAGACGTTGTTGGCTCTGAAGTTACCTGTAATTGATCGGAGTCCATCAATCCATTGCTGAAAGACAAAAAGATAAAACAAATATGTCTAATGTGTGCCCACAAGTGCTTATAATGACCACCCAATCAACCAACTTCAAAAGCAATTTAACTACAGAAACATCTTCGAGTAACACAAGTTATAATAATTAGTAAGTAGTGCTTGAATAGCAGCTCTAGACTTACTTGAAAAGTTTTTCAAGTATTCAATGCACATCAAATAATACACAATCTTCTTACTATCCAGACATATACCATATAACAGGTTTCTACCCATACAGGTAGTCCTAGACTTAACAATAGTTTATTTTATGATTGTTCAAAGTTAAAATGGCACTGAAAAAAGTGACTTATGACTGTTTTCACACTTACGACGGTTGCAGCAGCCTCATGGTCACATGATCAAAATTCAGATGCTTGGCAACTGACTCATATTTAAGACCGTTGCAGTGTTCCAGGGTCATGTGATCACTTCTACAAGCAAAGTCGATGGGCAAGCCAGATTCACTTAACAACCGTGTTACTAATTTAACAACTGCAGTGATTCACATAACTGTGGCAAGGAAGGTTGTAAAATGGGGCAAAATTCACTTAGCAACTATCTTGCTTAACAACAGAAATTTTGGGATCCATTCCGGTCGTAAGTCAAGGACGACCTGAAAAGGAAAATGATTGGGAAGGGAAATGTGACTTACTTCCATGAGTTCACAATATTCAATGTCACATTTCCCATAACAATTACCACATTTGGAATAAATATTACTACTGTGATGTCTCATGAGGGAAAAGGTTCAGTGGTTAAAATGTTGGCCTTGAAACCAGGAGACTGTGAGTTCTAGTGTTGCCTCAGGCATGAACGCTGTTTGGATTACTTCAAGCCAGTCACTCTCTCTCAGCCCAACTCACCTCATAGGATTGTTGTAGGGAAAATAGGAGAAAGAAGCAGTATTAAATATGTTTGTCACCTTGGATTACTTATAAATTTATAAAGGCAAATAAAAATCTAATAAATAAATAAAAATTCAATGGAGATTTGTTTATTCCATTATACAAAAAATGCTACAGCTAAAGTATTACATCTTACAATTAACAAATCAACTGTTTTATTAATCTTTTCATTAATAATTCATCCAAATACCCAAGGAATTCCTTTACCTGTTGTTGATATCTTCTGCTCACAATTAAACAAATTTATTTACAATACTGTTAGCTGAATTTAAGTCAGTTATAAAGCAGTATTATGTTAAATACTGCTCCCTTTTCTTTTCATCTGTATAAAAAAGTGCTCCCTTCCCCTTTTTACTTGTATAAAAGATTTTCTGAGTTACTTAAAAGACTTGAGCAAATTGTAATTTCTGTTTGGATAATTATCCACAAATTCTATACACAGTTTTTCAGATTTTGTACACTCTAACCCAGAAGTACACATCTGAATTTTGTAGCAATGTGGGCAGCCCAAAGATAAGCCATGAGCACAGAGCCTTTTTAGATTGGTATAAATTAAACTGGTATAAGCAGGGTTACTATTAGAATACTTGTAACATACAGTAATTCATAAAGTTAGTAATCCAGTTACCAAGGAGGAAGGGAGAGAAGAAAGAATGAGATTTATTGCCTGGTATCTCAATTCTAAATTTTGTATACATCTAAAATTAGAAATCAATTTTAATGCATACATTTTGTGCATGACAACCTCATTTTTATGATGAGGTCATTGGACCACATTCTCAATCAATTACAGGTAATCCTCAATTTATGCCGTTTAATGATTCTATCCTCCAGATCATGTGGTTATAACTCAGGAAATTGGTGACTAGTTTGCATTTACAACTAATTGCAGTTTCCTATGATCATGTGATAGCAGTTTGCAAGATTAGCCAATTTCTGACAAGTAGCATCAATTGGGGAAGCCAGATTCACTTAAAAGTCATATGATTTGCTTAACAACTGTAGTAAAAGGAGACATAAAATTGGTTTGGTCTCATGATGACTCATTTAACAGCTCCATTAATTTGTAACTGAAATTCTGGTGCCAATTGTCATAAATTGAGGACTACCTGTATGGGCAAAAGATCAATGATAGTTTTATCAGCAGGCATTTGGCACAATTTTTGCTGGAACTTCCATGCATGGAAATATTTAATATTTTCCCCTCCCAGATGTTTGATGGCATTCAGAACTATCTTAACTAATGAATATTTACAAACCAGGATTTGTATTCAAATTTCTATCCAGTCAAATAAGAAAACAATTCTCTCTCTCCGACCTTCTTCTATTGAAGAGCTTATTTTATACAGATAGCTTCTCTTCTTTAAATCATGATACTGAATTCATGTATTTCAGGTACAAATACAAAATTGTCAAAATAATCTCCCTTTATGAAAAGCTAGGGCTTTTTGCAGCATATGAAAGATTAAAATTAAATTTTAAAAAGTAGCCTCTCATGTTTTAAAAATGAAAGATTTAAATATTTCTTCCAAAGTTGCACCACCAGGTGTCAGCAGAGGTTTGGAATATAATAAAGTTGCAGAATTGTCCAGAAATTGGGGAAGAAAAATATGTTATTTCTCTGATGATATTACAATCTTCTTGATTTTAAGGAGAGAAATTGTGGAGACCTAGATCTTACAGAAATAGCACATGAAGAAGTAGGGAATTCTCAATTCGCAATTTAGTATCAACCGATTTTGTAGCTACCTTATAAATACTTGATTACATCTTTCCAAAATTAATAATTCTGTAAAAATTGATGTCCCCCATGAACAAGCTCTGAATGCATAGAATATCTAAAAAGATAAGCAAGGAGAGTACGAATTATAATCCCATTTTTAGATTATCCTACCCTTTCTGCAAGGACTTCTTCATCTGCACCCATTTCATGTCATAACCTATAAATACCACTGAGTAAGATCTTTGGCTATATAATAATCTGAAATAAGATCTCTCCAATCTTACATACATATTTTATTCAATGACTTTACTCACTTACAGCATAATTAATGCCATCATCTGGTGATATCAACCAGAATTTGAATCCATCCAACCTCATCACAGTTGGTTACCTTCTCTATGAGCTGCAGAAATTTTACACGGTTCAAACGAATATAAATTAGTTTTAAAAATAAATAACTTCTTTGCTTCAAAAAAGTATGAGAAGTTCATCACAAATAGGAACAGCAGCTTACAGTTATTTATTTATCACATTTTTATACCACCCATCTCACCTAAGTGACTGCAGGCAGTTTACAATAAAAAAATACATGGTATAAAAGCATAAATAAGAAAAATTATAAAAACAAAATTTAAGAGGTCGGGCTACAACAGTTAAAAAGTTAACAAGGTGGAGAGAGCACCCTCACAAAACCAATTGTCCCGAGGATCGCATATCACTTTTTGACCTCCATGCCAAATATTAGGATCAATTATTTCTGAAGGCCAGAAAAGGGGGGGATGCCTGATCTCTGGGGTCAAAGTGTTCCATTCAGAAGGCATGGGTAATGGCAAAGAAGGTTCTCTTCATGGATCTTACCAGTCAAAATAATTTAACCCACAGGATCCACAATGCACTGTCCCTGACTAACTAGGCTGGAATGGGAAGATTCAATTGGAATGAAATATCACATTACAATTTCATTACTCAATTAACAGAGTTCGGAAGGGACCTTGGGGATCTTCACGCTAGCCCAACCTCTGGCTCAAACAGGAGACCCTATAGCATATTGGATACATGGCTGTCCACTTCAGCTTTTTACATCTTCTCAGTTCCTATCTGCAGCTTTCTGATTTCACAGTTTCAAAAATCTTGTCTTCAGTTTATCTTGTATCTATTATTATTAAGTTTATTACTTGTGCATGTCTTAAAAAGAAAACAAATAATATCATTCCCCAAAGAGTTTACCATTGAAGATTAATAATAATCTAGATCAGGGCTGTCAAACTCATCTAGACCAGGGCTGTCAAACACATGCTGGTCATGCCCACACCCAGTTTAGTGAAGGGGAAAAAAGTCCCGATATGTCACGTGATGCCACCGTGACAACGTGAGTTTGACACCCCCTGATCTAGACCCAAGCAAATGTTGTGCCATCTTATCTGTGCTCTAGTCCTAAAATTTTTTACTTTACTTTCTCAGGTTATAAATCTTTGATCAACAGCAATGGATTTGAGGACAAACGATTTAACTCAAAAAAATGTAAAAGTATAAATTTCTCCATAGCTATTGGATATATATGAAAGTATAGGCTGAGTATGTTTTGTAAGAGAGACAGAGAGGGAGGGAGAGAGAAAGAGATAAATGGATGGATGGACAGACGGACAGACAGAAATGTAAACTCTCTATTCCTTTGTTCTAAGCATTCCTCCTCCCAATCCAAATGGTAATCTGCTTTTCCAATGACAGAATCCTTTCCTTACTTAAAGATATATAAAAAAATAATTTATTCATGAAGCATATTTAAAAGCAGCTTCAGTTTCAGTTGTGACATAGGTGTGCATCAGTATTTTGGACGCACTTTCTGTACTGAAATATACTCTGTCCAAAGCCTTCTCAATCTAATGTGATGAGTATGTTAAAGGTGGTATCACACATTTGGAAAAAATACACGACTGTGAAAATGTAATTTCAAATTGCTGTAATATGATTTCTGAAAAATCTAGGAGAGCAGAATGAATGAATAAAGCAAGAATGAATAAAGCAAGGAAACATAGAGGGGGCTGGTTTTCATAGTCCATATGACAAAAGAACAACCTAGTATTCCGGAACAGAAGTAACTAAAAATATGTAAGAAGAGCCTATCAGAAACAGAAACTCTGTGTACCAGAAAGAGAAAGCAGCAGTGAAATATTATTTTACTCACATTCTCAGCTTTGCTACCGTTTGTCCCACACAGAATTTTGTTAAAGACTTTAATTGTTTCATAAGATGTAGGAGGACCTGACTCTTCAAAATTCATTAACTTACTGTCCTAAAACCCTATTTCAAATCAATGCTACATAAGGCTTTTCTTTACTGGAAGAACTTCTGTTAAGGACAGCTTCTGTTTCTGCATTTGCCTTTATTCGCTGTTTCCTGGGAAAATATACCCTCAGGCAGAATTTAGGAACTGCCAGGTTCCTAATATTAAACCGAGTTTAATATTCAGTGCTAATCCTTGAGTTATGCAATTCTTACATTTCTACATAAATACTATTGTTTAAATTCCTTGAAATATTGTTTCTGACTTGTGATATTATTGGGAAATTAATACTGGATAATTTATAATCGAACAACACTTGAAGAACCACAAGCTTCTCTCTTAATCTGTTATAAAATATTATTTTTATAGATAAAGATCAATCAAAATAGAGCTGGAAGAGACCTTAGAAGTCTTCTAGTCCAATCCCCTGCTCAAGCAGGTGATCCTATACCAGGGGTCACCAACCTTTTGGACGTCAGGGACCACCAAACTCATATTTTTAGATCCCAGGGACCACTAACCAGTTCTGTAGGCGTGGCCTAATTTGTGGGTGTGGCTTGGTGGTCATGTGACTGGCTGGGCATGGCTTGTATGCAAATATTATAAATATTTATATAAATATTGAATTTTTTATAAAAAAAAGAGCAACTTTTATCCAAAATCAGGCAAAGCAGGCAGATTGATTTGCTCACAGAATCACAGATTCATTCAGAGATCTATCTGCCATTGGCTAGCTCAGTCTGTCACATAAAATTTGCTTGCAAGCAAACTCATAAAATTTGCTAGCAAATAAACTCACGAAATTAACTCACAACACACCATGTATGTAAATATTAACTTTTTCATTAAAAAAAGAACAACTGTTACCCAAAATCAGGCAAAGCAGTCAGATTGAGTTGCTCACAGAATCATTCAGTGATCGATCTATCTGCCATCGGCTAGCTCAGTCTCTCAAATTTGCTTGCAGTGAGTCTGCACTGAATTTGATTGCAAGCAAACTTTCAGTCCTAAGGGAGGTTTGGCTGTGTTTAAAAGCAGAACTGAAGATCTAAAGACTAGCTAAAAAGCAAGAAATCTAACCATTTTTCTGCTTCCTAGCTAATCTAAATCTCTCGGCCTAGCAGAACAGATGATGGTTGGAAAAAGGAAAAATAGAAATTTAGCAGGCAAGTTTACTGAGTAAGGAGTGAGTGGGAGGGCAGGGTTCCCACGGGCCATGTGGGTGGTGCAGCCTTGCGTTTCTGCGCAGCCTGGATTAATTGCTTTGGAGGGGTGCTTTGGGGGTGAGATTTCTCTGTGTCCCACCAAAATTTTCTTGTGGCCCACCGGTTGGCGACAGCTGCCCTATACCATTTCAGACAGTCCAGTCTTTTCTTAAAAGCCCTGAGTGATGGACACCCACAATTTCCGAATGCAAGCTGTTCCACTGGTTAATTGTTCTCACTTTTAGGAAGTTTCTCCTTAGTTCTGTATTGGTTCTCTCCTTGATTAGTTGCCATCCATTGTTTCTTGTTTTGCGTTCTGGTGGTTTGGAAAATAGATTGACTCTCTTTTCTTTATGACAACCATTGAAATACTGGAATACTGGGAAAAACACTATGCAACTGTCCTTTAAAAGAACAAAACCTAGAGCACTTTGCAATAAACAGCACTTGCTATACCTTAAAGTCTATAAATAAATTCTTGATAACAATATATTCTTATCTTCTTATTCGAATTAAACATGAAAATGTAATATTGTGTATTAAAGGTTAATTGTTTTTTTGTGAAAGCTTTTCTGGTTTAAGATGCTAGTAAATTATCATGGACATTAAATTAAGCTTCTCTTTCTCCTGGCAGATTACCTGCACTCACTCAATGGTCCCTGAAGTAGCATCTTCTTGAGAATATAACCTTTCTACTTCATTCAGAGCAGCCATAGTGTTTCTTCTAATAGTAAAGCAGTTCTGGGAAAAGTGCTTTGGGATCTAATGAATTCGGAGCACCACCTGATCCACCCTTGACATGTTTCTGAACCGTCTCATTTCTACTTTTTTCATAAGTGAAGAAGGAAAACAGCAGCTGTAAAAATTGCTCTGCCACTCAGCAAATAATTCTGTAATGTGGATAAGCAATTTGCACAGAATACATACAGACATAGATACAAACACACACTTTCAAGGACCCTAAACTTGCAATTTAGTGGCTGAATTTTGCTTTGTTACTTCTATTAATCAGACAGTTTGTCCTTCCTTACTGTGTAGCCTCTCCTCCTATTAAACACAATATTTTTAAGAATGTGCAGATTATGATCTTGCATATAAATTTGAAGTCATTCCTCATCACTTCTAGTTCAGAGGGTTACAGATTACATCTCTCACTGCAGTGTAATTGCTTATCACACATCTACACACTTCCTAATTTTCACACTAACATTTTCCCACACAGAAGAAACACCCAGATAATTTGAAAAGTAGCACACCAATTCAGTTGAGGGATTAGTTCATTTTTGCCATCGATGTCAAAAGATCTGTGTTTAGATTAATATTTGCCAACCTCTTAAAGCATAATAGGGATTTACATGGAACAATAACGCCATAAAACATCAAAGCTATGTTTGGCTGCAGTACCTTAGCGTCTTCAGTGCTTTCCGCTACCATATATGTGAAGTTGATGTTCACCAGATCAGTGCCACTACAGACACAAACTATTCGTCCTTCAAGTTCATTTTCTGCTTTACTGACAGCTTCAAGAGCAGCTAATATTTTTGGATCCTGTTGGACAAAATTAATTGCTTGAAAAAAAAACCCTCATGGATTAAAAAAGAAAGAAAATGTATTGCTCATTTTCACTCATAAACATTTCTTATTCCTATTTACCTTCTTTATATTTTTGCCATTAATCCAAGCACATGTTTAGAGGTATTTCATTTTCTACTTAGGCAGGTGATAATAGTATAGAGAGATCATATTCACGTTAGGTAACTGATAGTGGTTAATTTACATTCTCTCTGTGAAGTAGTAACAATAATTATTGGGTTCTGGGTGCAGTGACCTTATCCAAGTGAAATAGTTTGATCATAGTTACTGGAGAGAGAGAAAAAAAGTGTACCTTAGGATACACTTCCCTAATTGGTATCTTCCAGATATGCTGCTACTCTGAAATATCTCCCGACAGCATATCCCAAAAGTGATTTTTCAAGAGGCGACTGGACTTTCTGATTTTTCTTTGAAGATGTTTCACTTCTCATCCATCAGTTCTGTTTTCAAAGAAAAACCACGAAGTCCAGTTGCCTTTTGAAAAAGCACCTTTGGGACAACCAAGAGCTGGATGACTGAGAATCTCCATAGCCAAAGACAGCATAGAGTACCAAAACATCTGGGAGACATCAAGTTGGAGAAAATACCTTAGAAATAAACTTCCACTCCTTACTCAAGTGTCCCTTTGAGATCATGGGATCTTTTTAAAATAAGTCTGTATAAAAGATTTACAAAAGACTGCCTACAAAGCACATTCTGGAGGCACTTGTTTTATATTTAGCATTGAAGTAAACTTTTACTTCCACTCTTTTTTCTTGAGCAAATGAAATGGGGGTGGGGGGGTGGGGGGGAAGGACTATTTATTCCCACTGCTTCAGNGCAAATGAAATGGGGGTGGGGGGGTGGGGGGGAAAGGACTATTTATTCCCACTGCTTCAGAGAGTAATTTGTTTGGGGGCATTGTTGGTTTTCAAGCAACAATAAATTTAGCTTTTACAAACTGTTTTGCATTTACAGGAAAATTTCATCAACTACAGACAACTAATTGTTACAGGATTTAGGTTAAATTCTCTGAAGTGTGGTGTAGTGGTGAAGATGCCGGCCTATAAACCAGGAGACTGTGAGTTCTAGTCCCACTTTAGGCATGAAAGTTGGCTGGATGACTTTAATCCAGTCACTCTCTCACAATCCATGAGGTTGTGATTGAGGGAAAACTAGAGGAGGAAAGAATATGTTCACTGCCTTGAGTTATTTAAAAATAATAAAGGCACAGTTTAAAAAAAAACTATAAAAATTGGTCTATATTATATCTGTCTGACTTTGGATGAATGTATGAATACAAGTTAGATTCACAGAAGGTGGTGTCTTTCTACCACAAGCCAAACTAATCAATACTCCCTCTATAGAAGGGGAAATTATGTGAGAAGCATGAATGAAAAAGTATTAGTCTGTGAAATTTATCACTACCCTATGGCCTCCAGCAGACTAGAGAAAAGCCAGGGCTAAGGAAAGAGATACATTTCAGGTAGGTTGCTCAAACACAACCAAGTTATTTTGATGTAGAAGCTTCCAGTTTATTGATCCCACTCAAAAAAAACCCCATTTGGATGGTACCATCTTAATCAGAATCCAAATCCCGAAGAACAAATGTATATTAAAATACTTATAATTATCCTTATCATAGCCACCGATGTTTGGAGGTATTCTGAATCAAGAAACCTTGATCTATAGTCTAGATTTTATTTTTAAATGCTTGTGATATAATGCAAGCATTAGGATAGAGCTTCTTAGTGCCACAGATTTACATGGGAAAATTTCAGCACATGCTTCGATGTTTGCCATTGAAAAAACTCAGATCTATGGGTGTGACATATTCTTTGCATGTAAACACTTCTAAATTATTTGATCTTCACCAAATGTTAGTTTCTAAAGCCCAGTTTTTCAAAATTAAAAATTCATTGTCCCTTGAGGGTGCAAATAGTGCAGAAGTTCTTGAAACCAAAGAAAGTTTTCATTCCTGGGCCTCAAGCCAATAGCAATTGTTTAAAACAATACTTTAAAACCAAACGACAGAAATACCTTTGGTACTGCTCCAAAGCGAATACTGTTGATCAGGGAACATTCTAAAACTTGCCCTTCCTGGAAAAGAAAGGAACATCATAAATGCCAAGCAGCCAATGTGATGTATCTTGAAATGGAAAATACACTAACAGTTAAGCATTTAAAAATACACAATCTTAATTAATACGAGGCAGTATGTATTAATGTCAGTAAAAACAAACATGGAAAACCTGCACTCTCTAGAATTTGTCAGACTCTAAATGCCAT
The DNA here is from genome assembly GCA_004320025.1 of Laticauda laticaudata. Lineage (NCBI taxonomy): Eukaryota > Metazoa > Chordata > Lepidosauria > Squamata > Elapidae > Laticauda > Laticauda laticaudata. The sequence continues at coordinate 15,759 of BHFT01045218.1, read as the reverse complement.
CATATCTAACCATTGGCCATGGTGGATGAGGTCTAATGGGGAAGGAGTGATCACAACACAGTGATCACTCCTGGTGTACTGATATGGGGGAATGTTTTGGGAGACCTGGTGAAGAGATGTTGCCTAAGGAACAATCAAATAAGAGGAAGCAGAGCCCACAGCTGCATAATGGGCGAAGCAAGAGGGCCAGAAGGACCCTCCTCAAATTATCGGGCTATACAGGTGTTGCTGCAAGAATTGTACTTTCAGACTTACAAGGTCCTGTTGATTCTGCTTTCAACAAAGCAGAATTGGTTTATTTGGCCGTGTTTCTTGTCTGGTCTACCTGCTAAGGCTGACATCTGTGGAAAGGTGGGGAATTTTTTGCTCTTCGGAGGTTCTTCCAGGAACTCCATTCTACAGAGCTAATGGTGAGAGATGCTAGATAGTGTTCAGCAACACCTGGTCAAGGTTTCAAACTGTTACACCTGTTACAAACCTCCAGAGAAAATAAATTCAGCAACTTCATTCACACTCATCTTTTTCATAATTTCTTGTATCCAACTATACAAAATGTGGCAAGACCAATACTGAATCATTAGATAAAAGGGAACAAAAATGTTGCTTTACAGATACAAAACTGAGGCAAGTAGAGAATGGATAGAAGATGTAGAACAAGGATTCCAATGACACACACAAACATACATACACACACACGCTCACACCCCTTCCATTCATAAATACAGCCATTTTCCCCTTTTCACTATTAATGGATGGAACTAAATTATTGGCAGAAAATTATTTTCTTCCCTTCAAACTAATATTATAATCTTTGGAATATTTCTTCATCATTATACATTTAATAAGTATGCTTAGGGACTTTATCTAGTCTGTTGTCCTCTAGCTGTTCAGTTTCAATTCTCATAATCCTCCTACAGCAATAGTAGTAGCAGGATATTATGGGAGCTATCTCAACAAATTACAGGCTATAGCGTTATATTCTAAGGCCCTAATATTTGGAAACAGTGCCTCTCACTAGAACAGCTAGAACTGCATCTCATGCTTCTTAGAGGAAGCAAAAAAATAATAATCATGAGACCATTGTAAATATTACCTTTCCTTCACTTTTCCATGATAGAAAAAAGCCAAATTCATCAACTTTAAAGAGGCAGCCTGGCTCAAAAACAGAAGATTCCTGTTGAAAAAGAAACCCAAAATACTCAGGTATGCAAGAAAGAATTTAGAATCCAAATTATTAACCTTTTTTTTAAAAAAAATCAAAGACAAAATATGTTAAATGAATGAATAACCAAAGCAGCAATGTGATCTTTGTAGAAATGTTACTCAATGAAGTTAAACAATATGATCTTGAAGTATTCTACTATATTTATAGCTTTTACTAGTATGAAGGAATATTCTTAGGTCCTAGTAGATTTCTATACTTACTTAAGGACATACCTTACCTTTTCACCCAGGCTCAAATTATCCTACTTTAGATACATTATGCATGAATCCATAATCTAGACAAAATTGTAATGCTGGGAAAGGTGGAAGGAAAGAGAAGAAAAGGCAACCAACAGCAAAATGGATGGACTCAATTACAACTGTGATGGGTGCATTGTTGAAAAAGCTAAAAGACTAAATAAGGGACAGCTCATCATGAAGAAAGTTTGTGCATTTGCTAAGAGCTGACAACAACTTGATGGCACATAAGTGTTGTCATCATCATCATCATCATCATCTTTTTTCATGAATTCGGGTAATCTACACTGGAGATTAGCTGGGATGGGTTCCCACCAATAGTTTGTTTCTAAATCTCACATTTCGTTCCAATTCTTCGTTTAAAACAATTACTGGAAAATTTCTCCGATTGAGATATGAAGAAACCACCTGTTTTATAAACTGAATCCAAAAGGTAAAATTTGGATGCAACTGTTGGATGTGTGCCCAGGTCTACCATTCACTGCAACAGTCTGCTTGATTCCTGCATAGGAACTACATATGAAGTTTGGTTTAATCCCTCTCCACATGTATTAAAGCATTGCATCAGTGATGGGATTCAGGTTTTTTTACGACCGGTTCTGTGACTGTGGCTTGGTGGGCGTAACAGTGGAAGGATACTGTGAAATCTCCAGTCAGAGGTGGGATTTGCCGGTTCTCCGAACTACTCAAAATTTCTTCTACCAGTTCTCCAGAACTGGTCAGAACCTGCTGAATACCGCCTCTGCATTGCATCCTGTTGGAAAAGATTATCTGTGTATTTCTAATACCAGATAGATATTTTTTTATATTTGGGATGGGGAAGTAAATACTGAAGCATATTTTTCTAAGCAAAAACAATTCAGCAAGCTACTTACATTTTCTTATTATATGCTACAACTATTGGGAATGAAATTTGCAACAATCTTCACAGACCTTAAATCTTTAAAAGTACTTTTTTTTAATTTCAAGAGCTAAGTAAATGGAGTAAAAGTATTACCAAAGAGGGTTATTAGGATTTCAGCCTTTTATTTACTTGTCATGTTAAAGAGAACATTCAGCTAATCTATCAAATGCTCGAGATTCCGTTTATGCATGTTAAAGTATCAAACAATGCCAGACAGCTATATTCAGTTAAACAAACTATCTACTACTAAAAGGAATGCTGATCCCATGGTTAAATAAAAGAGCATTCTGAATTTTAATATTTTGAAGTGCAATATGTTCCTTCTCACATTCCTTGAGATGATCTCTTTTTACCCTTTTACATTTATGCAGATCACTGAATTATCTCCCTTGCCTATATATTATATATATTTTTGTCCTGGATTTTATGGCTTTCTCACCTTCATTACACTGTGGTCTATGGACATTCTTTTCTTTCTATGCATTTTTCAATGAGGAATTTAAAAAGGATGGCAAAAAAGTAGGGATTCAATTGCTACGCATTCATAAAACATTTTTAAATACATGTACATCAGGGGTGGGATTATACTGGTTTGGACCATTAGCTAGAACCGGTTGTTAACATTCTAAGCAGTTTGGAGAACCGGTTGTTAGAAGAAATTGCTGGCCTCATCCTGTAAGGAAGGCAGGAAGGAAACATTCTGGTGTTGCTTACAGAAACTGCCTCTCCGTTAACCCTTATTACATTCTTGGCAGGACTAGACTTCCTGTCTCTGGAACGTCTCTGGAGTTTTTTTCCCTCCTTTGCTGGTACTTTGCTTGTGTGGATCGACCATTCAAAGTTACAGTGGCACTGAAAAAAGTGACTTATGACCATTTTTCACACTTACAACTGTTGCAGCATCCCCACAGTCACAAGAGGCCAGGTGAGGAGATACGTGCTATGATGTGAGTGATGCTGAGTTGGCCACGTCCAGCCAGTCATATGACCACCAAGTCATGCCGACCAATGAAGCCACGCCCACAGAACCAATTGTTAAAAAATTTGAATCCCACCCATGATGTACGTTCACCAAGCTGAATGGGAATGTTTATTATCATTTCCAAAACTGCTTGAAGAAGAACAATCATTCAAAATCTTTATATAGAGAGATATACTATGGATTAGTATTAGTTATAATTCTTCCTAGCAAGTAGGATTCTGGAGGAAGAGAACAGCTCTAATTTGGTTCTTTTTCGTCTCTCTATCATGGCCACCAGGATGCTTAAGTTCGGTTTAGCTGAAAATGAGTCCTTTTTGTTTGACCCTATCTTGCGTAGCGTCTACTTTCACAAAAAGGTGGTGTTTGATATTCCTCTCTGAAGTAATAATGACCAGAAACAGATTTCTATTATTTGCCCTCAGAATACAGCTTCCAGCTATATTTCCAGATACTGTATAAGCTTCTTACCTCTTCATATCTATCAAAAGTAGCTCCATCCTGTAGAAAGGAAGGCACTGGCTTCTGCCAGTTAAATTCATATGGTTTTGCCATTCTGTGGACCACCCTGAAGAATAAAAAAAAAAGCAAATGAAATAAACTGTTGCCATGTTTAACTCTCATAAGGAACAACAACAAAAGGTTAATTGGGATTGTGCATACAATACTGCCATTTGTTCTTTTAGTAAATCCTAGTGAAAACCCTCCATTTAAATGAAAATCCAGAAGAAGCTTGCCAAGAAACTGAATTTTGTCTGTTGGGTATCTTAACTGGCAGTAACCACCACCATTTGAAATTTTGAGATTGTATAATAGGTATGCTCACAAAAGGCTCTATGGAGAGTGTGATAAGAACAAAGCATTCATTTATTGGAAAGCTAACTACCTATAACTTCTGGCATCCAGACATACCCTTATTTACCTTTTCTGTTTTCCAGATCAATGGGCATAGTTTTAAATCTGTACCAACCAAACTACCAATCCTTTTAATTTTGTAAAAGTACCCATGTTCTCCTTCTTAGAATGAAAGATGTGCTATGCACATGATAACTATCTATGTGGTTTTGTTATAGGAATAAAATAACATTTTAAAAAATTCACACTGGTGGTAGAAGCCTGGCTGATAACAAAGAAAATATTCATAACATTGATTTAAGTAAATATTTATTCAGAAACATTTATAAGTCCTCATTTTAATCAACTGTTTGATTTTAAGTGATGGAATTGAGAATTAAGCCATTGTGACATTCATTAAGATCTCTAGCTGAAAATGACAAACATTCAGGAATAAAAATGAAAACATTCAAAATGCTATTTATTACTATTAATCAGAGAGATTTTTAAGTAAACCCTAGGGCTACCAATCAGAAAATATGAAGAGTGTCAAAAGCCAGAGGCAGCTAAAGAAAAATATATGAACTGGTGATCTCATTAAAAGCTGCAGTGTGGAGAAGAAGAAAAAAACACCAACAAAAAGAAAGACAAAACAGTTTAGCCTTGACAAATTGCTGAAAAGTATTGCGAGACAATGTAATTTTCATTTGAATAAACAAAGCAGCCTTCATTTCAAGTTCTAAAAGGCTATACTTTCCCTGTAGAATTTAGATGTACCCTTTTTAATATTTTCAATTTAATGGTTTAGAAACAAATTTTGCGAAGGATTTCAGGCCTCTGGTTTTTTATCCACTCACAGGATAACCTTCAAAAGCACAACGGAATGGGACTCTGAGTGGTGCTGTTATTAAAAGACTGGGAAGGAAACATCTTGAAACCATGTTCAGCATTCTGTCCTTATCTTATTATGCTATCCAACTCAATGGAATGTTGGAAACATATTATGCAAAAGCATTCAAGGCTCTTGTGGTCCATCTGTCTGTCCATTAGCAGGATAACTCCCTCCCCCCCACTAAAAAAAAGAGAGAGAGAGAATGGGATCAAATCTGGCGTAGTAGTCAAAGCCAACAAAAGAAAGTTTGAATTGAAAAATTAGCTGGATCAGGTAAAGGATAGAAAAGAAAAACCTTCCAAAAAAGAATTCCCCAAAACATTACTATGAGACAGAATAGGGCAGCAAGCTCTTCCCACTTCCTTCCTAAGTCATTTGACCCAAGGCTATTTTAAGGAATTGGAAAACATTCTAAAAACCCTGCTCTGCCTCCTTTCTTTTATTTATTTGGTTGTGAGAAAGTTAGGAAGTGAACTGCAATTGGGAACATTAAATTAAAAATATCAAAAGGACTTCTTTCAATACCGTAATTACTCGCATATAAGCCGATCTCGCATATAAGCCGACTCTTAAAACTGCCCCAAAATGAAGGAATTTTGCAAAAACTTCCAGTATAGCCGATCCCCAAATACATGGTGTGTTGTTTGGGCTAATAACAAAAGAGTATCAATATGCATGTACTGATGAAGGTTCATTATCAAAGCATTTGTGTAGGAAACAATATTAAGTTTAATTGCCCCGTATGTAAAGAATCTGTTGTTATATAATGGTAATATATGCACTTATCGTAGCAAAAGCCTTGCAGAAGAGCATAAATGAGAATAAAAGCCATTATTGTTGTTTTTACTTTTTATTTATTTTCACAAATAAAACTGTGTCCAGAATCCTTCAAATTCATCCTCACCATCACCCTCGTCCTCAGATTCCCAAAGAGATGTTTCTCAGTCCTCCAATGTATATTTGACATTATCTTCATCCCACATTTCTTCATCTTGATCTTCATTTTCATTTTACTGCCTCTTCATCAACTGTCTTCATTTTCAGTTTCATTGCTATCCTCCTGCCATACAACATCATCTTCAGTGCCATCTAATTTGTTGCTGATGCAACATTTTAAAAAGGATTTCTGTACGCATTTCTTGTAAAATCATATCCATGCAAGTCCTTCACCCAAGCACAACATGTGGAAAAGGAGGGCGTTTGAAGTTTCCTTTGGCTGTTTAGTTCAGCCTTGCCATCTGCCATGCACTGTGTCCACAGGTTTCACATTGTGCGTCTTGAAGGGTCTGTTCAGGCTGACATCTAGGGGTTGTAGCATTCCAGTCAACCCTCCTGGTACGACTGCTGAACGGTGTTTGACTCCTTTAGACTCCTTTTTACCTGTTTCGGTTAGGTGAGCTCTGAATTGGTCCCAGACTATGCATGGAGTGTTTCTTGAGAAGACCTCCATTTCTGCGCACCCACCTTGATTTATCCATTTGATTACGCCTTCTTCATCCATCCATCCTTTGGGATGCTGATGGATGAGCACACCACTGGGAAATTTTGTCTTTTGGAGGGGTTTTTCGTTTGAAGATTACCACTGGGGGTAGCTTCACCTATCTGCAGTGCAACTCAGCACCACTGTAAATGGGTTTTTTGTGCCCTGTTGTCTTAATAAGAACTGTTTGTCACCGCCTTTTGGTTCAGTGTTTTAGTGCTTGCATGTCAAAGCAACATAGGGGTCTCATCCATATTGCCAATCCTGCTGAGAGGAAAATCACCAGTCTTTCGTTTATTTAATCACGAAACGTTGGAAGTTCATCACCTTTTCTCAAATTCTGATGGCAGCTTTTGGGCTATTTTTGTTCTTTGTCTTAGTGATATCCCATTTCTCTTCAAAAAACCTTGTACACCAAGCCGGGAAGCAGTGATGGTTGAGGTACCTTGGTATTTTCCAGATTGGCCTCTGCAATGCTTGTAAAGCGCATGGCCAATCTAGACACACTGTCGCATTGCCTTTGAGCCTCAAACCACTCAAGAAGTGCGCTTTTTTCCCATTTCAGGGAATTGCCCAGCTTTGGGCCTCTTTTTGTACGTTTTTGAAACTGGGGGTGCAATCCTCAATGTTACTCTCCTTATTCCCTCTTTTAAATATTGCTCTCATCCACTCCAAAGGTTCTTGCTGCTTAAGGTTGCTTGTTTCTCTGCAGCCTTCACTACTTTTAGTTTAAAAGAAGCAGCATAAGACATTCTTTTTCTTTAACATCAGACATGGCTATATTTTAATGAATTTTACTACGGAACTTTACTAAATGCAAGAGAAACTGGATACAAAGTTGCATGTGACGATCGCAAACACTACAGCGGTCATGTGAATAACTAAACCAATCAGAGCGTGTTATATCCGGTGGAAGAAAAAGCAAAATGGAGGCACCCAGATAAAAAGAAATGTGCTGTAAGTATATATCACTTGTATGGTAATATCGATGATATTGCATGATCTGAGAAGTGGTGTCATATCATCATGTCGTTTGTGTCAGAAATCAGATTTATGCGCATATAAGCTGACCCCAAAATTTGAAAAAAAAAAAGTGTTCTAAAGTCGGCTTATATGCGAGTATATACGGTACTTCTTCGCTTTCGTCTGCTGAAAATTAATATAGCCATAACACATGACCTTAAAATAACACTCACGACCTTCAGAAAATTATGCTTTCGATTAAAAGCATAAGCAAAGAAGTTCTGAACTCCTTGGAGATGAAGCATTAATATACAAACACGACTTTGCCAAATATTGAAAACTATTTCAGACTTGTAAAGATAGGGAAAGGAAATTAATGTTATCTCAACGTACTGTTCTCTCTTTTTACCTTTTAATGTCAAATTGCTTTTGAAAGAGAGATACAGGGATAGCAATGTGCAATTATGAGAGAGACAAAATACCCCTTTGAAAACTTGCTATCTTTTCCTGCAACCACCAACTCCTCAAAATTCTTGAGGATAATTTTACTTATGCCCATTGTAAGAACCCCTAAGTAATAAATGAAGCCAAAATTTAATAATGAAATCTGTGCTTTAGTTAAAAAGACAGGACTTATTCGCTTCCTTTTTCTAAAAAGAATAAGACACATACAAGGCTTATTTTTCTCTTATTGTATATTCAAGGCTACACAAATTTAGAGCATTTAATATAAAATAAATTGAAATACCTTGCAACATTTTTAAAAAAGACCTCCAGGAAGCCTCACCCGAGAGCAAGGATTTTATATCCCTGCCCTACAATATAGCATCTACAATATAGTATGTACTCAAGAGTTATTTTTCCCCCTGCTCCCCCAACAGCACAAATCAAATTTATGTGTTAAATTTGTGGAGCAAGACACTCATGAGAGAATAGCATTTATTGCTGGCACATGATGAAATGATGAAAATCAAATCAGCATCCTAATAAAACTTTCGATTGCTGGTTATTTTTACTGCAATTTTTGACCATTTTAAACAAAAATGAAAAGCGTACGTGGCAAAATAAAAACCAACAGTTCAGAATTAAGTAACTTGTAGCTATCAAGGCTACAAAAGTCATCAGAATCATATTAATGGTGTTGACAGCTTCACTGCAACATGAACAGCTATCGTATTTTCAATAACAATAAAAGGTACATCGGCCTGACTTTACAATGCACAAAGCATGTCATCTTGACCATAATTTTAAATATAACTTTAAAAAGTAGGCATCAATTTCTCTTAATATTATGGGGAAAACTACAGCACAATAAAATCTCTGTCATTATTATTAGATACTCTGACGCAGAATGACGATAAATAAAGTACTGATATGAAATGCTTGCAGAATCTCTTTTCTATGGAATCAAAACAATGAAACTTTATGGGAATTTGTAAAATAGTATCAGGAGTTTGAAGCCTCTTCTTGTTAGCAATCAAAAACCGAAGTGCTTTAGGTGCCAACTATAATGAATTTTGGTGATCAAAGCCATATGATCTTAGCAAACCCAGCTGAACAATGCCCAATTGTTTGAATTTAATAATTCAACTGATAACCTTCATGTGCCAATTTCTACAACAGCTAACGAGGTCATAAAGCAACTGCCCCAAACTCTCTGATCCAAAAGGCAAAGAAAATATGTCATTTGGGACAGAGAAAATTGAAACCAATCCAAATGAAATACTTCAGTAAAGGTGCCAAAAAGTGACTTGAGGAAAAATACCTGAATATTCTATATATTTAATTCTCCCATGTAACTGTTATATCCTATATTGAACTTACTAAACTCATTCAAAAAGAAAATATTATGAGTATATTTTATCTTAATAATTGACTAGTTCTGTCAGAAAAATGCATAAGGATTACATATACTACAAATTGGAAAATAAAATCAGGAATCAATTTCTGCAATTCAGCATTATATCTTTTTAACCGAATACAGGTAGTCCTCAACTTACAATCACAATTGAGCCCAACATTTATGTTGCTAAGTGAGAAATTTTTTAAGTGAATTTTGCCCCATTTTACAACTTTTCTTGCCGCATTTGTTAAGGGAATCACTGCAGTTCTTAAATTAGTAATACAGTTGTTAAGTGAATCTGGTTTCTCCATTGACTTTGGGGATCATATGACTCCGGGACACTGCAACCATCATAAATGTGAGTCAGTGGTCAAGCATCCAAATATAAATCAGGTAACCATGAGGATGCTGTAATGTCATAAGTGTGAAAAATTGTCCCAAATCACTTTTTTCACTACTGTCATAACTTCAAATGGTCACTAAATGAACTGTTGTAAGTCGAGGACTACCTGTACAGCAAAGTTGTTCTTCAGAATGCACTGATCCAGCGTAAATCTGTGATTCCACAGGTTGCAATGGTGAAGAAGATGACTGTGTAAAAAGCAATATCTACAAGAGTCAGTCTTGGAACCAATGTCTTGGTTGATTTCCAATAGTTAAGCAAAGCTGGACCTAATTAGCCTTTGCACACAATTCATCAGGTATAACGGAGCTGTAAGTTAGACAGGGAAGACAAAAAATACTGTGGATAAGAAGAGGGGGGGGGACACAGAGACTTTTGTCATATTGCCAAGGCAACAGGTTGAGCTCCATTCAAAATAGGCTCTTGTTGAATTTTAACTTATCTCCTTTTCTAATAATCATTGACAAAAACTTATCCTATCTTCTGACCCGTTGCTCAGAGGTAGGTCTCATTAAGTGGTTGCTTCCACTCCATTATTATCCACAGAGACATAAACTTTGTGAAGCAAATCCAGTGGTGTATTAACCACTGGGCAAATCATTATTAACTTTCTCAACAACTGATAAAAGTTTCACAAAATGCAATGGACATAACATCAAAGGCTACCGAGAAAACTTTTGACCAATATTCCTTAAATCTGGGATATACTTTTGGTTCTATATTTTGTAAGTATTATACTGTAGGGAAAGCATTTATTTGTACATCAGTGTGAATTTACCAGATACTTTAAACTTACACTGAAATTAATTTAAGAGGAACTTTGGCCAAATGAAGAACAAAAATAAATTGTGAAGGGATGATTACAAGCCAGTAATAGAATTTGGAACAAATGAAAATTCAATTACCTTTAAGTACTGAGAAAAGAAATGCTAAGTGTACTGCCAGCAAGGATTTCTCTAATTTCCAGAAATGTAAGAAAAAAACAAAACAAAACCTTGAGATCTTAGTTTGACATAAATAAAAATTAACTGATACTATAATAAAAAAGCTGGGGAAGATGACAAAAGTCTTTAGCAGATAATCTAGTTTCAAACTTCAACACTTTCTAAAAAGATAAATCAAAATACACAAGTCATTAAAAAAAAGACCATATGTGTTTGATACATATTTTGGGAAGAGGGTATGACTTTGGTTAATACTCCTTTGGCCTACACCAGTGGTGCAATTCAAATTGTTTCACTACCGGTTCAGTGGACGTGGCTTGATGGGTGTGCTTTGCTTAACATTGGCGTGCAACTTTCCCCACACCAGCCGAGACTTGCAGCACCAATCAGCTGAGAGGATAAAGAAGAGAAAAGCGCTGGGGCAGGTGGGAGGGCCAATCCCGTGCTTTTCTCTTCATTTTCCTCTCAACTGATTGGAGGATTGTTTTTCCTCCTCTCAGCTGATTGTTGGCTTTTTTTTAACTACTGGTTCGGCTGAACTGAGCCAAACCAGTAGCATACCACCATTGGCCTACACCTAACAAGCAAGATAGCCAGACAATATACATTTTCAATCAGAACACATTTCAAGGCCTCCCAGATGCATCAGGTGATGCAACTCTCCAAATTCCCCAGCCAACAAAGTCTGACAACTTTGGAAACTGCAGATGAACCCACTGAGGGAATGCCAGGTTGGAAGGGTGGAACAAACCATACACTAATCATGCATTATATTAAAAAAATGAAGGGCAAAGAGCTGCTAGGCAATAACATAATCTTGATCAAGGATGAAAAGAATCCAGTTACCTGAAATGCCAACATTATTTGCTTCCTGTTCCAGAGGAGGAAAAAGGTTCTATAACATGGAAAAATCTGTGGCTCTCTAAATATTGCTTAATATTATTTATTTAATTTATTTATTGAAATTTATATTGCCGCCAATTTGCACATGGTGACCCAAGGTGGCTTACAGGAATATAAAAACCTCATATATAAAACAATAAAACTACACACTTTACTTTATTAATTAGCCCTTGGGCCATATCAAATTGCAGAATTCCAGACACAAATTATTATTAAAATCTGGACTTTAGAGAACATAGAATAACAGAGTTGGAAGGGACCTTGGAGGTCATCTAGTCCAACCCCCTGCTCGAGCAGGAGAGTCTATTCCAAATATTAGCCTCTACCTATGATCGAACTCACAGCCTCCTGGTTGTTTGGCAAGAGCTCCACCTCTAGGCCACTGCACTGGACTTGTTAAAATCTGATAAAAACAATTTAAAATTGAATTGGAATAAAATATTATTTAAAATGAAATTGGAATAAAACACAATGATTTAATATATAGATAAATAAAATATGATGAAATTATATTTCGCTATCACCCCTACAATCTACCTCAATCAGTCCCACATATGCCAATCTGACCCAAATCATTTGTTGTGTTAAATGTTATTTTCAGATTCTGGCCATACATAAGCTAAGATGTTTTGATATGGGGATCCCAATGGGTCATTCGTTTGGTATATAGACCAAGGTACCTGCTTGTCACCCTCTTATACAGGCAACAATCAAATAGGATGTGAGCCAGGTCTTCTAACTCTGCCGCTCCACAAATGCAGACGCCCATTGTTGGGTATAGAATGGAATTTCCCATATCTGACCATTGTGGCAAGCTGTTCGAATCTCACTCACATAAATATTTCCCCTAAAATGTTTTGGCAATTGAAATTTCAAATAGCTGTCTATTTGAAAAGTATGTTTGTATTTGCTCAGTCACAATAAAAGTAATAAAAAGAGAATAATCAATTAATAAAATAAAATGCCAGGTAGTTCAAGCTTGTTTGGCTAATGTAGAGAGATACTGAATCCTGTAGTTTAACATTACCTCTTGTAGGTTGTTTACTTGTGCTCTGGAAGTTGATGAACTCTAGCCTGTTCATAGGTATGCGGGCAGTTTCTACAACAAAGAAACCCATATTTAAACAAACAAAAGAAAGATTTGCAACATTTTCTATTTGTGTTGCAGCTGATTTTAAGTGCAAAATCCGTTTCATACACATTTAGCTATAAAATACAGAAATATGTGTATTATTCTGGACTAGGGGATCAATCTGAAAGATGTGGTATAAAAAACATTCTCGGTCAAGAAATATAATGTGTCAGAAGGCATTTTAATTAGATTGTTGTGAGGATATAAAGACTGTTAGTTATATTGTACACCTTGCAAAGAAGTCTGGCATAGAAAATAAATGCACAATATTTCAAATAACCTAGTAAGTACACTTTGGGTGGAGTTGAGAAAAACATCTTTTTTTCCAAAGCAATTAAATTCCAATTTCCCTTTCTTTCCTTTGGAGGGAAGCAACTGAACAATTTGATATTGCATTTACTCAATATCAAAATATACTTCAGAGATCTTTATTAATGTACTGAGATCACATAGTGCCCTAGGGCAGGGGTCCCCAACCACCGAGCCCCAGACCGTTACCGGTCCATGGATCATTTTGTGATCCATCCATCATTTTTTTCCAAATAGTTCCTAATTATGCTAAAGAACAAGCTCAAATGTAATGTGTATGTATTTCCTACAACTTTAATGGGGGAAAATGACTGTAAATTAAACTGCATTGTACCATTAAGTTATATCACAAACTTAGCCTGATGCATCATCAAATACTTATTCTTCTTTGTATGTATTTAAAAAAAAATTAAAACAAAAGTAAAAATGATACTAATATAAAGGTGGTAAAAAAGAATGAGAAAGTAAAAGTACATACAAAAGGAAAAATAGAAAAGAAAAAAATAGACTTCCAGGCTTCATCACAGCAGTTATAGTACAATTATAATATCTGTGGAATTCACCGTATATGTATCAGAATAATGCATTTAAAATTAAATTCTTTCAATTCTTTTAACAATGCACTTAAAGGCTAGGTCACACTGGCCGACGGATGCAAAATGTATGAAAAAGGACACAGCGGACGAGCAAATTTTCCATCCGTTCTTATCCACTCTCAAAAGTGCCCCAAATTTGCATAAACAGAGCGGACAACAACGGAAAGGAACGGACGGGGGAGGAGTGTAGCAAAGGATGTAAAGCGGATGTTCGTAGGAAGCCTAGCGGATGGAAGCGGATGGAAGATGGATGACACATCCGCAGGCTTCCGGGGCGAGAACAGCGAAGCGGAAGGAGCGGGTGGCATTAGCGGATGACGCGGATGCATCACGGACGCCTATAGAATGCAAAGCGGATGCGTAGCGGATGAAAAGCGTTCACTTTGGGAGGATGAATTGCGTAAGCTCCACGGTTATAAAAGGATCGCAGCTCGCAAGCAGTCACCATTCAGTAGGAAAGACCTGCTGCCAGAGACATCTTGAGAGAACACCATGGGGGAAGAAGAGGAAGCCTGTGCCTACTCTGCCAGCCCTGGCAAGAATGACAGAACCTCCATCCCAACCCCCCTGGCGCTGACTCTGAAGCTGCTGGTGCTGTCTGCTGGGTGCTGCTCCTGGTGTTGCTTGGTGCTTCTCCTGCTGCGTTGGTGCTTCTCCTGCTGCTGTGGTGCTTCTCTGCTGCTGCTGCTGTGGTGGACCAGCCCCAAGGCCCTACCAAGCCCTGCTGCTGAAGGCCCTGAAGCCCCTGACAGAGGGAAGAAGAGGCAAGCAAGGAGAAGGGGAGAGGAAACAGTCCTCCATTTCCGAAGACCATGAGGAGGAGGTGCTGGAATGGCTTGAGGGAGAACGAGTACCTGTGGAGTAGGGCCACAGGCTCTATTGCGACACCAAGCGGAAGCAGGCAGCGTGGAGAGAGAAGGCAGAGAAGACCTGGCTACACTTCAGATGTCCTCCTGGGGTGGTGAAGCATATGCACACCTGTATGGCAAGCTGCACCTGAAAAGAATCTGGGCAGGCGCTGTCAAGCTCACTGACCGGGTGACCTATGTCATGGCCAGGTGCAGCTTCCTGGGGGTGAGATCCGCCACCCGGAGGAGACCCCCTCTGTCAACCCTCTCCCTCAGACAGCCCATAAGAGAGCCACTCCTCTTCCAGCCAGGAGACATGCTTACAGTGTCCAGGCAGGTGTCTCTTTGGAGGGCCCCACGACAGAGACCCCCCAGACAGCTGCACTCCCCGTGCCAGAGATGAAGCAAGAAAGAAACAGCCACCAAGAGACCAACCCACCCCACCCCAGCTCCACCTCCACAGAGAGCAGGCAGAGAGGCAGACCAGAGGGACAGAGCCAAACTGTCCTCTTGGAGATCAGGGACACAATCAAAGCAAGCACAGATCTCCTCTCCAAGGCTGATCCACTTTGACATGACCATCCTCCAACCGCAAGCCCTTCATCACGTACGTGAGCCAGACCCTCATGCACATGCCTGAGGCCGCAGTACCAGGCAAGAAGGAGAGGATCATACAGCTCTTGCTGCCACCACACCCAGGCACAGCAGAACCTGCTGCTTACCCACTCCAGGTTTGCTCCTCCACAGCCCTTCCACGGATTTCAAGCAGCCCCCTCGCCTACCAAGCCTACCACGACCAGGACTTTCCCACAGCAGAGGCAGCCTCACTACACTCCTCCTTCCTACACCCACAGCCAAGCCCTTCCTCAGAACATCTGTCATCAGTCTTGGGCCTCACATCCCAGGTCTTGAGGAAGTGCTCTCAACCTCACAGGACTGAGTCAGCTCTCTGAGCAGCTCCTGCACACACCATCTCCTTTTGTTGCACTCTCGGGGCCAGGCACCCAATGGCGCCTCAGACCAAGCACTCCAGCAACATCCACCTCCACAGTCCCTGGCCCCTTTACATCTGAGACCATGGGCACGCCTCAGAGTGACTGAGAAGAGTGCCAGCGACTGAGTTGTTACCTGTTCACCCTTATCTTTGGCTTTAAATGACACTTTACTTGGGTCATTTTGCTTTTTAATAAAGTCATCTTTGCTTCCACACTTGGTTCATTTTTTTTACTTAATAATAGTGTGGGTGAAAACTTTGAAAAAAGGTTAAC
>BHFT01045217.1:0-13571 GCA_004320025.1 Laticauda laticaudata | reverse complement strand
ATAGCACAAAAGATTTGCAACCAACTGACACACTGTATGTATATAAAATGGAAGGTGGTTTTATGTTTTTATGTTTTGTATGTGTATGTTTGTTTTTGAAAATAAAAATTCTTTACAAAAAAAGAAAATATTATAATATGTCTTTTTTGCACAAACCTGTATAAACTGCATTTAACATTCGGAACTTTCACCTAGAGTCCTTTCCTAGATTTAGAGGATTTTTTTTTTTTTGAAAAAAAGAAGCATCCTTCACATATGTCTTTGGAGCATGGGAACCTGACTCCAATCAAATACACTGGAGAAACACTGAGCTTGGTAAATACCATACTTTGTTCTAATGAAGGAATAAAGACACTCCTGTCTTTTCATGTGATGTTATAGAGAAGCTTGAGTGGTGAGAAAGGGATTTTTTTTCTTCTCTGCTAAAGTTGTTGGTGTTTGAAACTGATTTTGCCCAGAGCACAATCACTTTCCAGATTGGCTGGGGCTTTGTCATTCTTCCTCTTTCCTGTTCTAAATGGGAAAATGAATGCCAGTCTGAAAGGAAATATAATTGACTAGGCAGGAATTTTTCACTGAGTTTACAAACCTGAGCCTTGGCCCATATTTCTGAAATTCTGGAAAATAGCCTTATTGTGGAGTTAAAATGTGTATTGTTACTAAACAAAAATATTTGAAATCTTTTATGTAGTTGTGTGTATAACTAGGAAAACATAATTGGGAATGTGTAATAGAGTAGCAGAAGGAAAGAATATATGAAATCTGGACGACAACTCAAGTCTAATTGAAATCTAAATAGAAAACATTTATTTCAAACTTCTAAATGAGGATTTAATTAAAACAAAATTAGCTCATCTTTTTAGTTTTATCCTTGAATAGGAAATTTGAAACATACTCGACTTGATGGTTGGCTTTCTCTGACTTTGATTAATCACTTTCAAAGTAAGCAGAGGATCAGAACAATAATTTCATAATTACACGCCAGCAAGTTAACTTGAAACCTTAACTAAAATAACTGTAAAGGAAGTATAATGTTAGTAAATTTCATGTAATGCTGTATATTTTTGTTACATATTTCAAATACTTACAAGTGATAATCTGAAAAAAGAACAGTTTCATGGTTCTCTTCATTTATTTTTAGGATGTTTAATAGGAAGATGTTTAAGCTGGGGCTATTGATTTCAAAGACACCCTAGCAATAGTTAAGAGCTTATTCATTCTCTGATGTCAATAGAAGTCTCCTTGTGTATTGTTGTATACTTTGGATTGAAACCTGACATTTTTAAGCTTTGTTGAAGATATATTTGATGCAACAATCTCTGTGGTTAATTGGCTTAATAAATCTTGCTTAATGTGAATTATTGTGTGGTAATAAGCCAGCTTGCTTTTTCTAAGAGAAAAGTTAGAAATAAAAGTACATTAAATAGTTTAAGGTTGCATGCATATTTAGGATATGACAGACTAAAATCTCAAGATGGGACAAAGTGTAAGGAAAAATTATTTTATAGTATGAACTGCAAAAGTTCAAAATTGAGCTGACCACAGGGAGGCAGTAAACAATTTGTACCTTGACTTCAATAAAGCACCCAACAAAGTTTCCCCTGATAGCCTAATAGAAATGATGAGAAAAAGAGAGTTGGACTGTGCTACCATCATATGGTTGAAGAACAGTACTCAGCAAAAATCAATGTTAAGCTGGATATAAATGTTGAATCAAATGATTCGGGTCTTCTAGGATGTGTTCTGTCATCTTACTTATGAGATTAGAAAATATGAATATTAAATTTACAGACAAGACCAGTTGTTTAGAACTGTTCCAGAATATAGGACAATAAACAATGAACTTAATAGGAAATATGTTTTGGTTAGGTACAGTGAAAATTAATGGTAACGGCATTCCAACAGGAGTGGACTAAATCTCTTTCATAGGAGGTATTTTAACAGAAGGTGAAAGGCCATCTATTTGGGATGTGGGAGTCATGAATTGAACATGATTATCTTAAAGGTCCTAATGAACTCCGTATTCCATAATTTTATCATTCTGAAGCTCCTGCTAGTTATATTTTTTTATTTATCAAATTTATTTTCCTCTCCATCTTGTGGTTCAGGCGACTACATATGCAATCCTAAATAATATGTCTATATTGATGTATCACAGTATATGTTTCCTATGGTCATTTCTACGGTGTGGTTTGGGATACTGGAATTGTAGATTCTAAATTTGTACTTTTTGCTCGTGTTGCAGAAAACCTGCTTATGCTGGGGTTCTAAACCAAAGTGTGTGGTGTTTTATTTGTCCCTTGAAACTGAAATGCATTTTACTTGCCTTTTCTTTTAGCAGATAGAGCCTCTCTCTCATGTGTTATAAATTCAGTTCAGACAAAAGTCATATTACCTCCATTGGTTGGAACGTAGTATTGTGTAATGGCATTCTTTAAATTACAGTAAAGCTTAGATTGGTTGTTAACAAAAAAGCGAGGCAGAGTCAGACCTAATAGTTCTTGGAGGAAATGCCATCCAGAGATTCCAGGCCTCTGGAATTAGATCAGAAATAAAAAAAATCTTAGTGCTATTCCTCCTCTATATTATTGCCAAGAAAACCTCTTGGATGTCTTCATGTTGTCATAAACTTGACTTTAATTTTTCATCTACAAGGTACATTCTATATATTTGGGAGGCAGCCCTTAGTTCTTTCTGTTCTCATTTCTGGACTGTGCTGTTTTTTTATTTTGGTTACTAATGCAAGCTAAGAGGCAAAGGGAATAATACTTTAGGTTGTCTGGGTGCTTTGGGCCCAGTTACTCCCTCTTGGCCCTAGGAAGAATCCAGTGATAAACAACATTCTGAAAATGTTGTCAAGAAAATTGCACAAAGTCCATATAGTTGCTCAGAGTTGACTGATTTGATGGCACAATATGTATACATCTAAAGAATATGCAACAATTTTAATTGAATTATTATTCTTTAATTAATTCCAGATTTGCTAGGTATTTTCTATATATTTAGTTGACTATTATAATATGTCGATTAATGGGCATGTGACAACTTCTGTGATTGTTGTCTATATAAACAAATATTAGCAGTCATTAACAGATTTACATTACATATAAATTATATCCTACATACATTACATCAGTGTTTTTTAAACATTTCTAACAAAAAACTGCTTTGATAAAATCATAAGTAGAAATTTGGTCAGGAAGCATCCATATTTGTAGTACATTATACTTTAAAATGCAGGTTTTTGTGCAGGGCTAATATTATTTTGAAAGTTTTAATCACAAAGGTAGGATAAAACCTTACAGTCTGGACAATATTAAGCTTCTATCTTACTCTTCTTTTTACAAGTCCAATGCAGCAATTGACTGCTGAAACAAAAACTGTTTTAGACTAGAAGATAGTTTAAAATGTAACATTAAATTTAAATCTGGTAAAACCTTTATGCAATTTCTTTTCTTAGATTAGTCAAAGAAGCATAATACCAATATATATTGTGGTGAATATGATGTATATTTATAACAGTCTTATTTATAAAGAATAGGTGCCAATCAATTTAAATTTGTTGCAGGTAGAATTTGATGGTCTATGGATAACTTATAATTCCTTTCTTGTTATAAAATAGTCAATTTTTGTAGTAGTATCATTTAAAGAGTTTATGGAAACTTAGTTTACGATTGTTTAAAAAAAACCTTTAACTTGAATTTGATGGCACCTGGTTTCATTTTTGTTCCCACAGCAACACCAATGGTACCAAAAGTTACCAATAGACCACCCTGATTTAAGAATTAAATCACTCTGGCCTTCTCTTTTTAGCCCTTTAGTTTGCTGACTAAATATTTAAACAGAGGTAAAACACATCTGTTATAGTTTGTGACATAGCTGTAGAGCAAAACTTCATGGTACATAATTTGCAATTTTAAAACAAAAATTCTGGATTACTTTTAAATTTGTCTTTATGTTTAGGACTCTGAATGAAAACAGAGTTAAACTATGATTTATGTTTTACAAAGCAATAATTAAGAATGTGTATTTTAAATGAAGAGTAGCTCCCTTCTTGAGAAATAGACCTAAAAAAGTATATATTTTTAGCTTGCATGGTCCATTTTTAACATTGCTTAAATCCAAGGTTGTTTCCAGATGTGAGTTAGTTTTCATTATTGAGATTCCCATGGGAAAGTAAGAGAGCCAATATAAATGTTACCTCCAGATTTTTTTTACCCTTGTGTCTTTTTGACAGTGTCAGTAAGTTTACATTGACTATGAACATTCGTTAAATGCATAAAGATACTGTATGTATGGACTTTTAAGCGTGATACTCCTTTTCTTTTTCCTTTCTCTTTTCTCATGGTAAATTAGAAAAGGCAGGACAAGGGAGGACTGTAGAACTTGATAAGTTTTGCTGCCATTCCTAAAACCAGAAAGGTTTGAAGAATACTTCTTATATACAAATGTATTGGATAATGCAAGTGTCTTGAAGGTTACATGGATTCTTTCCTTCCACAGAAATGGAATAATTATTTTGGACCCTGGTGGCCAAAGGGAAATTGGATAGGAAATCATTTTTTTTAAAGTAATAGCTATTCTTCTACACTAAAAAAAAAAAATCAGAGCTGTCCTTTCAAAATAGCAGCCGTGGGTCAACTGATCTCTTGTGTAGCATGTATTATTTTTCTTTCTCCCTGTTCTCCTTTGGGAGGAATAGTTCTCCGCTAACATAATTTGCTATTTTCCTGAATCAGCCAAGTTTGCTACTCCCTTCCTTAGCCTGGAACGAATCTGCTCTTAATTCCATCATGTGTAAAACACTTGCTTCTTTTGGCTGTGGACCATTTTTCTCCTCCAGTTTATCCCACTTATCTCGCATTTTCAGATGAACATTTTGAGATACTGCATGCCAATATTTTCAGTAATTGAAAATATATTTCAGTAATATTTTCAGTAATTTTCAGTCTAGTTATTTCTGTATATCAAAGGGTACTTATCCTTTACTTCAGGTCATAAACTTTCAGCCAGCTCTGACTTGAGTTGTGTCCTGTATGAAATGCTAAGGTAAAAATGGCCTCTGTTACATGGCCATTCAGAAATCATGGATACATTTTTTTCTGTTTAGACATTTATGTAAGACTATATTGAAATGAGACTTGTTTATGCGCATGTTGAGAAAACTTATCTGCCATCTTAACTGAAAATTTTGCATTCTAGCATTGGGAATGGGCAAGCTGGTTTTGATAGATAAAAGGAATTATTTAGAATGTTTCAAGGGCTCTTATTTACTCAGTATCACAATCCTTTCTTGATCCATTATCTGCTCCCTGGACACAATTCACAAAGTTTTGAAATTCAGGAAATAGCTGTACTTAGAAAGGATAATTTTATGACTGCCTTTGACTGATTTAGAATCATTTACTTATTCTTAGAAAGTATATTACAAAATAGCTAATAAGAATAGAATCATGTATTGTGATAGAAAACATATGTTGTAAGACAAATATACACAAAACATCTCTTGGACTGTGCAATGTTTTAGATTCATTATAAATGTTTTAGAACAGGGGTATCAAACTTGATTTCATTGAGGGCCAAAACCGGGTTCTTTTTTTGACCTTAGGGGGCCACGGTGGGCCTGGCCAGGTCAATGTCACTCTTGTCAGGGGTGCTGGTATTGTCCCAAGCACTCTGCCGGTAAAAATGGACTCACAAGCTCTGTTTTTGGCTGCAATGTCCTCCTGCAACCCTCTGCCAGCAAAAAGAGAGCTTGGGAGGGCTGTGCATTGCCCTCCCGAGCTCCATTTTCACTGACAGAGGCACTGTGGGCTGGTCTTTCGCTGTTTCCAGGGTAGCCCTGCAGACCAGATCCATTGGAGTTGAGTTTGACACCCTTGCTTTACAATATGTGGGAATGAGAAGGCAAGAGATGTTTGTACTATTTAGAATGAACTATAGGGACTGTACTATTTAGAATGAAAAGAAAGACAAACATTTCCCTGGATATGTGGAATTCCTTTGGCAGGAAATGTGAAATCCTTTCATGATATGAATATACCATATATTGTAGGGAACTTTAAAAATATATGAGATTATTTTTCATATTGATTCTGGCTATTTTATGTTATTTTTCTGCTGCAATGATGTAGGAGAAAAATATTATTAAAATTCTTAATCATGCAACTTTTGCAGTTTTGTTTACCTTCTTCTTAATACAAATAGAATGTATAACATTATAAGAGCTGATTGCACAATGAGGCTACATATTATGACAGTGGCTTCATAACTTATTACCTCTGCTAAAGCAGTCCTGGCTGCGTTCCCAACTGGCACAAACATAGAGGAGTATTAGACATGTGGAATTTTTGTAGCCCTCATCCAACTCCCTGAGAATATAATGCCGGCAGTATAAGAATAAAATACATTTTCTCCCATTGATTTTGTGAAGCCTTGACAATTGAAATTTGTGGTCCCCCCTCCCAAAAGCCATTGAATGAGCAATATGCTTCCAAATGTCTGCATATCTATAGGCGGCCTGTTGTAAAAGAACAGGATTGACAATAAAGTCTAAAAAATATTCTTCTGATGAAAGGCCTTCATTAAAGTCATCTTTTGCCGGAATAGGAGAAATGCCATGTTCAGCATATTTCCTATAATAGAAGTCTTGAAGCCTGTCTATTTTAACTTCATTTGAAAAATTACCTGAATTTCTGAGAAAAAACTTCAGAAATTTTAATAAGGAACTGTTGAGGTAATTCCCCGTTAGGAGAAGGAGTGCACACAGGGAGACGTAGTGAGAGTAATGTTGAATAACACACACACACAGCACACAGCTGTAATGTATAGTAAAATATAGGTTTTACTGCCAGTAAATGGTTAAGCAAAGTCCAACAAGCAGACCAAGTCATTCACGGTTAAAGCAGTCAGTTTTCAGTCCAGGGATAATCCAAATAACAAAGTCCAGTATCAAAAACAGTTCAGTAAAAGACTNGGGATAATCCAAATAACAAAGTCCAGTATCAAAAACAGTTCAGTAAAAGACTCACATCAAATCCAAGAATAACTATGATCAGCAACAGTCAATAGGGAAATGCAGGAACCGCAACACTCTCAACAACAACAGAACAGAACAACCCAGGTTTCTAGCTCCATATTATGGCTATTTGAGGAACCACATCCAATTACAATTTTAGTATTCCCTTAAAGAGACAGTATTAAAATGTCTATCCTTTATATATTTTCCTACCCAACTGTTAGGTGACTTATATTCCTAAGAAGGACAAGAAGCAATGGATGGAAATTAGTCAAGGAGAGAACAACTTAGAACTAAGGAGAAACTTCCTGACAATTAGAAGAATTAATCAGTGGAACAACTTGCCTCCAGAAGTTGTGGGTGTTCCATTTTTGGTAGTTTTTAAGAAGAGATTGGACAACAATTTGTCTGAAACAGTATAGGACCTCCTGCTGGAGCAGTTCATAAAGTGGATAAATCCTTCTTTAGGTCTTCCCTTTCAGCCTAAGAGGTGTGTGGCCTCTCTGAGGGACATCCCCAGAAGAGACCTGAGGCTGGTCCTTTTCTTCAGGAACATCCATAGACAGTGTCCTGTAATGGGGTCATCGATTTTTCTCTACTTGGGAGGGAGTCGGCTAATCTGCAGAGCTCTATGGACATGGCCAAAATATGTCCTTGTATCAGGATTCCAGCGATTACCCTAATTAAATCAAGAGCCTTGAGCCAAACTTCAAAAAGCTTCAAAGAATTTATTTGGAGCAACATATTGGCATAACGCCGATTGTATGAAGCCAATTCTGGCATACATAATTACAGTCACCTGGGTCACTCCCCCCTGGGTTTGCCATAAATCAGTTTCTCCAATTAAGCACATATAGGGGCTAAGTATCATCCATCACATTCTCCAATTAATGTTTTTCGTGGGCAAAAGCTCCAGTAGGTTAGCTAGATAACGTCGGAATGTGCTTCTAAGTTCATTTGCCATGTGCTTCTCCAGTCTTCCCACCTTCCCCCTCTTTCTTATGGCAACTTGGAAACAAGTGTAGGAATGTTTTACAAGTTGAGACCTTGGTCTTATGAGATCAGGTGACGAGGGATCTTAGGGAAATAGCCCTCAAAGTGAAAGGTCCCTATTAATTCTCTAGGCATGAGGTTGCACGCTTCAGAGAAGACACTTGTCTAGTTTGGCCACCTCTTGAATAATCCCATAATTTCTCTCGGTCTGCAGGTCAGCAACCTGAGCCAGAGTTACTCCTTCACAGTTGAGCTGGAGACGCCTGTCCAGGGCCTGAAACCTGCCTTGGTGAAAGTCTATGATTATTATGAAACCGGTGAGAATGGGATCCCAATGGATGGGGAGAGCCCTGATCATCATAGTTAATTGTATTATTTTTTCAAAATCCATCTCGTCCTTCCAAGTTTACCCCAAACTTCAAAGGTGATGAGGGTTCTGACACCAGTTCTTGAAAACAATCTAATGCTGCATGAGGACTAGCAACCCTGGTGTCTATTGACCAAATTAGATGAGGCACTCTGACAGTTCTTCCTCTTTTATTTATGTTTTCAGATGATTTTGCCATCTCGGAGTACATCGCCCCCTGCAGCACAGGTGGAGTATAAACAGCAATCGATTCTTGCCATAATTCCCAATACCAAGCATCTCTTTTCTCCTCCTCCTTAGAGATCATCACAGGGCTGTTTTATTTTAACAAGAACTTCCAACTAATTCCATTTCATCCTGTTTTTGTAAAGTTACAAACAAACTCTTCAAAAGGGTAGTTTAGATCACTATGGAGCCCTTTTTGCAAAAGTGAATTTTGTTATAATGGCGTAGAACCCCACTTGGCAATCTATATATGGACAAAATCTGGCTGAAGCCCATTTGGGATCCTGAGCTACAGAAACCAGCCTTTCTTGTGGCTGGGATAACCTCATAGAATAGTCTGGTTTTCCTATAAAAATGCTATGTTGACACCTCCCCCAAACGCCTTGGTAAGACCATTCTTACCTCTAATTTAGCACTAAGTTTTGGTCACCATGATGTAAAAAAGAAGAGCCACAAAGATGATAAGGGGACTGAAGGCTAAAACATACAAAGAACGGATGCAGAAATTGCGTATGTCTAATTTAATGAAAAGAAGGACTAGGGGTGACATGATAGCAGTCTTCCAGTATTTGAGAGGCTGCTACAAAGAAAATAAAAATGGAGTGGGGGTTTCCCTCTATGTTCCAAAGCACTTTGGGGCAGAACAAGAAACAATGGATGGAAACTAATCAAGGAGAAAACCAACCTTGAACTAAGGATAAATTTCTTGACAAGTTTTCTGTATCTTGTACAGAGGTGGATTTATAAGCTGTACAGATGCAGATAGATAACTCAACAAGATGTCCATAACAAAGTAAATTTATTGGTTCATCAGGTATCCCCATAACTCACATTTGTGATGAAGTTCTTCTTTAATGACCAATCCTTTGTATATCTGCCTTGTTGTAAAAGATGGTTATCTCCTAACCCATCTCGTAGCAATAGAAAGAAGCTGCCATGAGTTAGAGAGTTCAGGCAAAAGTGAGTAAAACTCCCCCCAACTGCTCAAGGGTTAATTTAGTGACTAATCAGGATTACAGAAGTGGTCATGTGATATGGACTACATTTCCCAGGAAACCTTTAACTACATTTACCATGATGCATTCCCTTAAGGGGAAAGCTCATAATTCCTAAGTAACTATCCAATTCCCATAGATTGGCTGGGGCAGCACAACAAGTGAGAACAATTAATTAGTAGAATAGGTTGCCTTCAGAAGTTGTGGGTGCTCCAGCACTGGAAGTTTTTAAAGAAGAGATTGAACAACCATTTATTTGAAATGGTATAGAGTTTGTTTATTGAGCGGGGGTTTGGATTAGAAGAGCTCCCCAGTCTCTTCTAACTTTGCTATTCTGCAAAACACTTGTTGTCAGAGAAAGAGAGAGCAACCGCTGTCCTGTGCAGTTGTGCTGGATGCAAGCAAAACCCACTTTGTTCCAACATTTTCCTTCTTATGGGATTAACCAGTTGCTTCTGCTTCCATGACCAGCTTCTTCTGCTTGTGTCTGGAAATCTGGAGCACAGATACATATTCAAGACAGATTTGGTATCAGGATCAGTTAGGTATAAGGATCAGTTAGACCTGATCTTTTCCTGCATGTTTTCTTTAGCATTGATTATAGGGTTAATTAGCTGATTTATTATGTGTCATCAGATCCACATCAATCCTTAGCAACCACATAGATTTTCTCCTTCACGGTCTGTCCATAACCTGTGCTTTTAGTTCACCCAGTGGTGTCCTCTTCCCAGTGCCACTGAGTCCTTTACGACTAGTTTTCCTCTTGTCTTACCTTCTACCCTTCCCAGCATCAAAGCCTGTGTAAGGCAGTGCTCCATTCAAAATCCAAGAAAGAAATACTTAGACTCTTTAAGTTAGAGAAAAGTTATCTTTTACTGAAAGTGAAGTGGTAGCAACCAAAGAATTCTGAATCTGAGAAATTAGGTGCGTAAATCACATATACAACGTTATGGAAATGTTCCCACTCCCAATAGTTCAGATGAAACTTCCAATTAGAAATTGTAAATATGATCATGTGGGCATCTTCAGGTGATGATGAGACCTCTGTCCATTGACCTTAACATATTTTGATAACGGGTTGCAGTTGTGCAGAGAAAAGAAAGCTAAGTGAGAAATAGAAGCCTAACTCTGATGAATGCTTCCCCCTTCCTCATTTACACAACAGAAAAATGTAACACCTCCAGCTCACTTCCCAGACTTATCCCTTACTCCCCTCCCCCCATTTCTTATGACAGCCGAAAGATACAAAGAGATAGTAGAAGATTTTGAAGGCTGACAGCCTGTTTCTAAGAAACTAGGTTGGCTGAATCTTGCTTCTGACAATTTTCATGCTTTTTCTTCAACAGACAAAGATATCAAAAACCATTAAGCAAGAAAATGTCCAGCCAAACCAAAACTATTGACCAAGGAAGAGAATCAAGGAAGAATCCATCAAGTGTGCTGTCCCCCTTTTTTTTTTCCAAACCCCACTAAATGGATGTGCCCAATTTAACACTGTCTTCCAGGAGACTGGCTACTTACATTTTCACCACTGATGGTAACAGAAGATCGGGGTACAGATTGCTATTGGAGATCTAGAGCAGAAATATTTTTCCTTTCTCCACTCATTGGATGAAATAAAACAAGTTTTTTTCTACTCCATCATTATTTCTCTGAATCTTTAATTTGAGGGTGTGGTGAGAGGTGTTTGTAGGGAGAGTTGGGGCACAGGAGACAGGTTTGCTAAGAGCTGCTCTCAACATTGGAGTCAACCAGGAAAATAATTGGGGTGGGATAGGGCACCAAGGTGGGGATTGTAGGAAGCCAAAACAAACCAAGAAAAAAAAAAATGATATGGAATAATATTTAGTTCAGTAAGTAATACTGTAATGCTTGAGCTATTATATATAAATGGAGAACCGGACTACTTGCAGCCACAACCTAATACACACTCATCAACATCATTTCATCAAAATCTCCAGAACCTTAAAAACCTACAAACTTAAATTTGGGAATGCTATGTTTCCTCTTGGTGTTTTATTCTATGCGATGATGTGTGCATGACCCAGAATCGCGCTAGAGACAAATAGAGGCACTTTAGTTCTTTTATAGATCCCTCGGAGTAGATGACCAATATCCAGTATCAGACTATGTCAATTAGTACCCGCTGAGAGGCTTGGACTATTTCTTTCCAGCAGTATTTAATACATACTTTTTGCATGCCTTAACGGCGAGTGACTTATTTTCTCCCTCGCCATCCACCCACCTGAGAGATGAGAAGATAGTACGTCAGCAGTATGGATAGTTCAGCGCTCGATGGAAGAGGAACCTGGGTATATCGAAGAGGTTTTAATATACAGCACCACAGAGGTTAGTCTTATAATGAGGCAGAAACTGTGGTCTGATGCTAATATGGCCACCCCCCAAGAGACGGACTCCCTTGGCTTGGCCTCTCCATATTGCCTAAACACAACCACTCATATTTGTGTTCTTTGTTCCAGGTTTCCAAAAATGGTTCCGCTACAGATAATGGTCCACCATTTCCTACCTAGACAGAAGCCTGGCTAATCGCGATTTTGGCAATCTTACACTAGGCGTTTATCCTCGCATGCACTGTTCTGTAACATAGTATCAGGCATGGGATAGCTCAGATGTGCCCAGAAATCCCCCTCAGCTTTCGTGTGATATTGCTCATCCCCTCACAAGCTGTAACCCGTGGGATACATATGTGTATTTGCCAGAGATACAAAAAAGAATATAGATTATTGTGTCACGGTGAATAGAGACATGTCATTGCCTTATTTCTGATTGTTCCTCTGTCAGTTTACTAAAATAAATGGTTTGCCAGGGGCTCACAGTTTCACCTGATGTTTAATTACAGCTACCTAAACGTACATAATTGATACTATACAGTCCTAAGTTGAGTAGATTATTCAAATGTTAAATAATCATTGCCCCAAATATGAAGCAATGTGGGGTAACAATGGAGGGACATGCGGGACCACTTAAAAACTTTAACATATAGTTTCGTACACGAGTAGAGTAAATGGCTGATAGATATAATTGTGACAATCAGAGCACCATATCTCCAAAAACTGAAGTAGATCGGATAAGACGAGCTAATTTGCAAAACACTAGATGTTATGTTACCTGCAAACAGTACACTCCCTACAGAACTATTTCACGCTTTAGCGTCAACACTACCTTCTCTTTATATATAAAATTTAATCTTTGATTAAAGATTTATGAGGACACGAACTCTCTCCACACTCGCAAATGTTGTTGTACATATATACTTACTATTATAACATTTAATATCCCTCGTGTGAAATCCTCCTCATGAGGCCAGATGCATATGAAGCTGAAGTAGAAAATACACTCTCTCACAACTGTTCAGTGGGTATTCTTTATACCATTAATAATAGATAAGGATAGCCATTTTTTTAACAACCTATGTCAAAGCCCACCCACTCTCTTTTATAGCAAACTATCTTGTATTTACACGTATAAGATCTTTCCAATTTACACTCCTCTCTCTTTCTTTTCTCGCCTCTGTAATCTTTCACATTATCCACTCCACAAGTGATAATTGAGTCGTCTTATCCATGTATGATTCTCCTCGTAGAAGAATTATTGATTGCTGTATTCAGTCGTGCAAATATCTATCAGCTCGTTTTTCTACATTAGCATCTGTATGCAAATGCTCGCTGCAGCCTTAATGCCTGCATATCTTTATATCCATTCTTTATTAATATTTCCTCTCTTTATTGAGACTTAAATTAAAAATTCTTTCTTGTAAGTATCAGATTTTATATCTCACCCTACAGTACCATAGAATGAGAAGGTCTGTCTACAGATTCAATCTTTAACATCTCCTTTATAAATCTGCTATGAGGCCACACAAGTCAATTTCACATTTTAACTCCTTTAACTTTTGACGCTTGATCTTTGTGCAAGCGTACTAATATGTGCTACGTCAATACTGTAACAGACA